>JAQQSO010001929.1:0-14835 GCA_028658305.1 Pachyuromys duprasi
TGTGTGTGTGTGACTCAGAGAGAGAGAGAAAGAGAAAAAGGAGAGAGATATCTACACATACATGGACATGTGTACAAAAAGGAAAAGAAAGAAAAGAAAAAGAACTAAAAACAAAAAACGACTTAAGGACTACAGTGTTTTTGTTTTCATTGTTTTTCATGCAGTATTTTCCTTTCAATATATTTTATCAATGTATTGTGAACAAAATAAATTTACATGCATTTGAAACTAACATGTTACAGAAATAATACAACCATCACAAGCATCTACTTTGTTTCAGGAACAGTCTGAAGAATTTAATCAAGATCAGCATGTAGATAACCTCATAATTAGCTGTATTTTGCAGATAAAAAATAACTGAGGCATGACTTCTTCAGGAAGGGGGGCTCTCTAGTCTATGCTGTCAACCTTTTGTTACTGTTGTTTGCAGGCACTAGCTTGTTGCTTGTATTTAAGACTAAATAAAGTTCAGGAGACAGCAAAGCTGTCTTCAGTAACCTGGAGCTCTGCATGAAGGAGCATTTTTTACAAGAGCTGTTTTCTGATGAGGTTTAGAGCCTTGAGGGCCATGGTGTCAGGTGGTATTTGTGCTTGGGGCAAATACCAACGCAGCATTTGTATAATGTGGCAGTTTATACTATGGTCAAATAGAAACCCACTTTCTGCATTTGGATAAGGAAAGAGAAAAAAAAAAACATAAAGTGCCAAGAAGCAAAACAGATCTGGTACGTGAAGTTACTGAGGAGACCACATTCTTGTCACTCTCACTTCTCTCATTCTTTGTACTTAGAAAATCTGCATATGACACTAGGTAATAACAAGAGTGACTTGTTAAGAACCTTTGCCTTTACCGACAGATATTACTTACTACTTGAGATTTTTTTTCCTGAGCTATTTCTCATTGACCTAAATGATAGTTGTGCCATTATCAGAAATTGTTTCCAGAGTGAAATGAGAGAATCTGTACTCTGTGCTTTACGTAATATCACTTCTAGCACTAGTAATTATACTGGTACTACCACCATCATTACCATTACTGTTAGCATCAGCACCATCTCTATGACCTTCCTTACCTCCATTACCAGAACCATCATGATAGTCCTGTGATTATTATCACTACCAGAATTACTGCCACAATCACCATCATTACTATCCATCGCCACTACTATTACACTAGTGACTTGTCTTATTGCTGAAATAAAATACCTGACAAAAGAAACCTAATGAAAGAAGGTCTTATTATTCTGGCTCATGCTTTCAGTCATCATAGCAGGGAAGGCTTGATGATAGAGCTTGAGATAGTAGGTTCCATTGTATATGTAGTCAGGAAACAGAAAACAATGAATATTACTGCTCAGCTCACTTTCTTTTTTGTATTTGGTTCAGAGTTCCAGTTTATGGAATAGCATTACTCACATGTAGTAGTCTTCTCACCTCAATTAATCCAATCTAGATAAAACTTAGCCAAATATCATGGCAGATAGTACTGTTGTTCTAAAGACATGGGTCTCCTCTCTGTAGGTTAGATATGCTTAGTGAATCCCATGTGCACAATAAGACACAGGTAAAACCAGGGTAGAACAAGGAAACTCAGAGCTTCTGAATCTAGGTATCTGCTGCCTTGATAGAAAAATTAGTAACAGCTGAAGTGGGGACTGCATAGAACACTTACATTCTTAGTCTTTAGAAGTTAGTACTGCTGATGGTGATTCGGTGCTCCAAGGAGTTCATCAGTGTACCTCCACATTGATGAAGACAAATAATCTCTTTCCCTCAACATCCTCAATATGTCTGTGCCTGTAACATACTGACCATACTGTAACATACATAATGACCTTCATCCTTCTTTCTCATTTGGCTGCAGCTCCTTCTGAGGTGACATTTGCCATTGATGTTGGGAATGGTCCTGTTGAGCTCCTTGTCCAGTCTCCTTCTCCTCTGAATGACAACCAATGGCATTACATCCAGGCTGAGCGAAATGTCAAGGAGACCTCACTGCGGGTGGACAACCTTCCACGGAGTATGAGGGAGACTGCAGAGGAAGGCCCCTTCCGACTTCAGCTAAATAGCCAGTTGTTTGTAGGTAGGAGACATCACAGATCATACTTTATGCTAAATACCTCCGAGATGACTTTGTGCTTTAGCTCAAGGAAAATTCCTAGTATTTTTAAGTTAAGGAACAATTGGAATAAGGTGTTATTTTCCCTATAAGTTTAATTTTATAAATTGTTTTATTTTAGTTTATGGTCATTGCAACAAAGTTTATGTTACTCCTTCACACATTTAGGGGGCATCTCAAACTGATACCATTTCTCTGTGTATCTCTTGTTTTCAGACATCCCTGGAATTTTATGTTTGGGGTCACTGTAATACAAAAAGTTTACAACGTAGGCATAGAGATTCCAAACCATCACTCTTCTTAGAGATCCTTGACTCCTGATAACTTTTGTTAACAATGTGATCAAATAGTTTGACTGAACAAAAACCGTAAATTTTCAGTAGTAAACACTGGGGAGCGTGCTGGTTTTATGGCATTACAACACAAGCTAGAATCACTTGAAAGACTCTCAATTGAGAAAAATGTCTCTATATGTCTGTCCTATAGGTAAGTCTATAGAACATTTTCTTAAATAGTGATTGATGTGAGGACATTGGAGGTGTGCACTACCTCCATTTGGAGGAAAACCGGGATTTCAGATGTATACCACTATGCCTGGTGCATACAGTGCTTGTAAACAAACCCAGAACTTCAGGTAGAGGGGGCAAGGGTTACATCAAATGGGCTATATTCCTACTGCTGACACTCTTAAAATTTAGGGATATTTTGATACTCTGTGAAAAAAATGCCACTGAGTTGGGTTGCCTTGATTTTTCACAGAGAAGCAGCCTGATCTCTAAGCCAATGCCGTCAGCTGCTTCTTTCTTCAGTGGGACTCAGCACTACCACCAATATGTTCCCTGGACTGCTGGTCAGTGATAGCAGTGGGAGTTCAGAAGCCATGGCCTGACTCTGTTCCTACCCTTATGTCCTGATCACTTCCTCTTTTTTCCCTCTCTCGTTTTCTCTGCCAATAGTCATGGAGAAGCCAATTTTATTCATTTATCCCTGTCTGATAGTTAGAATGAAAATATGAACTAAGAAAATTCATTGCTGCTCATGGTGCTGGGGTGTGTGTGTGTGTGTGTGTGTGTGAAAGAGAGAGAAACAGAGAGAGAGGGATGTGGGGAGTATTTTAGATGTTAGTCTAGTTTTTAATAAAGCCAATGTTTACACTGTGATTTAGAAAATAATAATTTGGAAAAAAGAAGAGTTACAGAGTTGTTTAATGTAAAGTTTTAAAATGAAAGTTAGGGTTGTAAATGTTGATATAACATAGTAACATAAAAGCTAAGGTTGTATGCTTCAAGTAAAACTTTAAGTTGGATACTTAAACAGACTTGTAAATCAATTAAAGAGTAACCATTCTACATCTTTCTTCACCTTTGTATTCTGATGAACACCTACACTAAGCAGCTCACCACAGCCTTGCAATGCTCTCTCTATTCTATGTGCATTTCATATTTGCTTTCTTTATATTTGGGCAAATATAATTTTAAAGCTAAAATATATTATCGCTTAAAACATGCTTGCTAAAGAAAATGAGACACTAGAATGTGAGAACATGGAATTTTCATTTCATCGCCTACCATATGTTTATCTTCATTAGATGTGTTTTATAAATGCAGCAGAAACTAAGATATAGTGATTTAAAACTGTCTTATGATTATGGGTTCTTCCCTTAATTAATAACTCCTCTAAATAATATGATTTACTACTGAAAAAATTTAAATTTATTTTGCCTTTTTAATTCCATTTAAACATCATAGTTTATTTCTTGGAGGAAGTTTGCTACTCAATATTCAATATCATCTTTTGGCGGAATCAGTTCAAGTATTTTACAATTTTCATAAATTATCCTCCATGTAAAAGTCTAATTTATCTACAGGCAATATTTCTACATCTTTCAGGCTAACGCAGAATCTAAAGGATTGGTTTTTTACATGCTCATAGCTACCCAAGTATCAGAGAACAAAAATAAGATGAACTTTGTGGAAGCTAAAAGTGAAGAGAGGCAGCCGTATTTTGTGTCAGGTTTTATCACTAGGCCTTTAAATTGATCATAAATGCAGTGAGTTGTGCAAGCACATGGATGGGACAGGAAGAAACACCTTGATAGAGTTGTAGTCAGTCTAAGGATCCTTGCATGCCCACTTCTGCTATGATTCTTTCTCCAGTGATTCTCATCTCAGAAATTACTGTTCTTTAATGAGTTTGTTTTGATGAAACTGAAAAGGAGGGAATCGTTGTTAGAGACCATCTTAGTCTGTTGCTTTATGTCTCACTGTTTAGTGTTTAGTGACAGGTATGTTTGTAAATGTCATCTGGCAAAAGGAAATTAGACTCCCAACATTTTTGTGTAATTCATGTGAACAATGAATGGATGAGTAAATGTCATTTCCCTTGTTTCCCATCCAGCTGCTGTGATAAAATATACCAACAAAAGGAACAGGGAAGAAAGGACTTACTTAAGTTTACAATTCCAGGCTAAAGTCTGTCACTGGGGAAAACAGAATCAGAAACTTGAAAAATCTTCTCACATCTATAGTCAAAAACAGAGAGAGAATACATGCATGTTTAGTGTCAACCCCCTTCTTCTCTTTCATACAGTCCAAAACCTAAAACCAAAGAGCACCACCAACTTTTATGTTAGATCCTTCCACACTGATTAACTTAATCAAGATTATCCCCACAGATATGCCCAGATGCCAGCCTAATCTAAACTGTCCATCATTGAGATTTTTTTAATTTTATTTTTTGCTTACAATTTATTCACTTTATATCCTGATTATAGTCCCCTTCCTCATCTTTTCCTGGTCCATTCACTCCTCCCTGATTTCTCCCTGCTCCCTCCCTCCCTTCCTCTCCCCCAACCATCATCCTATTCCCCGATTCCACTGAAAGGTGTAGTTCTCCTCCCTTGCTATCTGTCCCTAGCCTATCAAGTCTCATCAGATCTGCTTTAATCCTCTTCCTCTGTGGCATGGCAAGGCAGCTTCACCTTGGGGAAGTGATCAAAGAGCAGGCAATTGAGTTCATGTCAGAAATAGACCCTGCTCCCCTTACTGAGGTACCCACATGGAAACAGAACTGTCTATGGGCTATAACTGAGCAGGGGGTCTAGTTCCTCTCCGTGCATGGTCCTTGCAGGTGCATCACTCTCTGCAGGACCCCGTGAGCCTAGATATTTTGGCTGTGTTGGTTTCTTTGTGGAGCTCCTGTCCTCTCCAGATCCTTTTATGCCTCGCTCCTTCCACAAGAATCCCTGCCCTCTGCTCAAATTTGTCTGTGAATCTCAGCACAGCTTCTATCTCTGGTTGGGTGGAGCCCTTCAGAGGATATCTATGGCAGGTTCTTTTCTTGTTCCCTGTCTTCTACCACTTCTGTTGTCTATGCTGTTTGCCATTCTGAATGAGATTTAAGGATCATCGCTAGGGTCCTCCTTGTTGAGCAGCTTCTTTAGGTTTGTAGATTTTAGTATGGTTATCCTATATTTTATGGCTAACATCTGCTTATAAATGAGCATACACCATGAATGTCTTTTTGGCTGCTATCAGTTAACTCACTCTGGATGATCTTTTCTAGTTCCATCCATTTGCCTGCAAATTTCATGTTTTCCTTGTTTTTAAATAGCTGAGCAGTATTCCATTGTGTAAATGTGCCATAATATCTGTATCCATTCTTTTATTGAGAGTCATCTAGGTTGTTTCCAGATTTAGGCTATTACAAATAAAGCTGCTAAGAACATAGCAGTCTGGAGGCTGAACATAATTAAGTAAATGTGTGTTGAATGACGGAGCATATTTCTGATATATGCCCAGGAGTATTATAACTGGATCTTGAGGTAGCACTATTCCCAATTTCCAGAGAAAAAGGAACATTGATTTCAAAAGGGGTTGTACATGTTGCACTCCCAAGAGCAAATGAGGAGTGTTCCACCTCCACCCCACCATGTGTGGTCACTTGAGTTCTTGTTCTTAGGCTTTCTGATCATTGTATGATTGAATTTCAGAGTTGTTTCGATATGCATTTCCCTGATGATTAAGGGTTCTGAGAATTTGTTTCTCCATTATTTAATATCACTCTGTTGAGAATTTTGTTTAGCTCTGTACCCCATGTTTTAAAATTTGATGATGTAGTTTATTTGTGTCTAATTTCTTGAGTTATTTATATATTTTAGACTTTAGTCCCTCTGTCAAATATAGTGTTGGTGAAGATCTTTTCCCAGTCTGTAGGCTGTCATTTGTTCTGTTGACAGTGTCCTTTGCTTTACAGAAGTTTTCAAATTCATGAGGAACCATTTATTAATTGTTGATCTTAGAACCTGAGATGTTGGTGTTCTATTCAGGAAATTAACTTCTGTGCCAATGAGTTAAAGGTTCTTCCCCACTTTTTCTTCCAACCAATTTAGTGTGTCTGGTTTTATGTTCAGATCTTTGATCCACTTGGACCTTCACTTAATGGAGGGTGATAAAAGCAGATCTATTTGCATTTTTCTACATGTAGATATCCAGTTAGACAGGCACCATTTATTGAAGATTCTGTCTTTTTTCCATTGTATGGGTTTGGCCTCTTTGTCAAAAATCAGGTGTCAGTAGGTCTGAGGGCTTATTTCTTTATCCTCAATTTGGTTGCATTGATCTATTTCTATGCCAGTACCACAGCTTTCATTACTGTCGCTCTGTAGTACTCCTTGAGTTTAGTGATGGGGATACCTCCAGAAAATCTTTTCTTGTGCAGATTGGTTTAGTCCTTCTGAGATTTTTGCATTACAATATGGGGTGGGGAATTTTTTCTCAAGGTCTATAAGGAATTGTGTTGGTATTTTGATGGGAATGGCATTGAACCTGTAGATTTCTTTCGGTAGGATGGCCATTTTTACTATGCTAATCCTACTGAGCCATGAGCATGGGAGATCTTTCCATCTTCTGATATCTTCTTTGATTCCTTTCTAAAAGGTCGTGAAAGTTGTTTATTTTATTATTTTTCCCACAAGTCTTATGTCTTACACTTGCTTGGTTAGAGTTACACCAAGATACTTTGTTTGTTTTTGTTGTTTGTTTTTTTTGTTGTTGTTGTTGTTTTGTTTTATTGTTTCTGGCTGCTATGAAGTCTTTTGTTTTCCTAATTTCTTTCTCAACCTATTTGTCTTTTTGTATATAGGAGGGCTACAGACTTTTTTCTTGAGTTAATTTTATATCTGGCCACTTTGCTGAGGGTGTTTATCAGCTTAGCAGTCCCCTGGTAGAATTTTGGGGCTCACTCATGTATACAATCATATCACCTAAGAACAGTGATACTGTGACTTCTTTTCCACTTTGTATCCCCTTGATCTCCTTCAGTTGTCTTATTATTCTAGGTAGGACTTGAACTACTATCTTGAAGAGATATGGAGAGAGTGGGCAGCCTTGCCTTGTCTTTCATTTCAGTCGAATTGATTTAAGTTTCTCTTTAGTTTTATGTTGACTATAGGTTTGCTGTATATTGCCTTTATTATGTTTAGGTATGTGCCTTGTATCCTTCATCTCTCCAAAACTTTAAACATGAATGACTGTTATATTTTATCAAATTTTTTTTTCTGAATCTAAGGAGATGTTCCTTTGTTTTAATTTTTTTTCAGTTTCTTTATATGGTGGATTATATTGATGGATTTCCATATATTGAACCATCCTGAATGCTGGGATGAAGCCTATTTGGTCATAGTGGATGATATCTTTGTTGTGTTCTTGGATGCGGTTTGCAAGTATTTTATTGAGTATTTTTTATTGAATGTTCTTAAGAGAGATTGGTCTGAGCTCTCTTTCTTTGTTGTGTATTTGTAGGATATGTGGGTCTTCGTGGTGAATGTGGCCTCATAGAATGATTTTGGTAATGTTCCTTCTGTTTCTATTTTGTGGAATAATTTGAATAGCATTGGTATTAGCTCTTCTTTGAAGGTCTAGTAAAATTCTGTACTGAAACCATCTGGCCTGTTTTTTTTTTGTTTTGTTTTTTTTTTGTTTTTTTTCTTGCATGAGAGACTTTTGATGACTGCTTCTATTTCTTTAGGGGATATAGGACTACTTCATTTATTTACCTGATCTTGATTCAACTTTGGTAAGTGGGAACTATCAAGAAAGTAGTCCATTCTATTTAGATTTTCAAATTTTCTGGCATATATTCTTTTGAGTTAAAAACCTAATGATTTTTGGATTTCATTGCTCTCTCTTATTATGTCCTTCTTTTCATTTCTGATTTTGTTGATTTGGATAGTTTCTCTCTGCTTTTTAATTAGTTTGGCTAAGGGTTTGTCTATCTTCTTGTTGATTTCCTCAAAGAACCATCTCTTGGTTTCATTAATCCTTTGAATTTTTTCTTTATTTCTAGTTTATTGATTTCAGCCCTGAGTTTGATTACTTCTAGCCATCTACTCCTCTTTGATGGGTCTACTTTTTTCTTTCTTTCTTTCTTTTTTTCTTTCTAGTGCTTTCAGGTAAGCTGTTAGTTCATTGTATGAGATGTTTGAAGGCACTTAGTGCTATGAATTTTTCTCTTAGCACTGCTTTCATTGTGTCTCATAAGTTTGGGTATGTTGTTCCTAAATTTTCATTGACTTCTAGGAAGTATTTAATTTCTTGCTTTATTTCTTCCCTGACCAAGTTGTCATTGAGTAGTTCAGTTTCCATGTATGTGTAGGACTTTATCTATTTCTGTTGTTGTTGAGGTCCAGCTTTGGTCAATAATGGTTAATAGGATACAAGGGATTATTTCAATCTTCTTCTATCTGTTGAAGTTTGTTTTATTACCAACTATTTGGTCTACTTTTGAGAAGGTTCTGGAAGTTGCTGAGGAGAAGGTATATTCTTTTGTGTTTGGGTGAGAAGGACTGGAGCTGTCTATGATGTACATTTGATTGATGAAATCTGTTAGCAGCATGGTTTCCCTATTAATTTTCTATTTCACTTACCTGTCCTTTGGTGAGAGTAGGGTGTTGAAATCTCCCACTGTTAATGTGTGGGGATCTATGTGTGGCTTAAGCTTTAATTATGTTGTCTTTCTTTTACAAATGTCAGTGCCCTGTTATTTGAGGCATAGATGTTTAGATTTGAGCTGTCTCCTTGGTGGAATTTTCTTTTGATGAGTATAAAGGGTCCTTCTTCATCTTCTTTGATTAATTTTGGTTGAAAGTCTATTTTATGAAATATTAGAATGGCTACTCTTGCTTGCTTCATGGGTCCCTTTGATTAGAAACCTTTTTCCAGTCAATTACTCTCAGGGAATGTCTTTTTATGGCTGAGGTGTTTTCTTTTATGCAGCAGAAAATTGCATCCTGTTTATGCATCCATTCTGTTAGTCTGTGACTTTTTATTGTAAAGTTGAGTTCATTTAGTTTGAGAGAGAATAATGACCATTGACTGTTACATCGTTTTATTTTGATGTTTTTTTTTTTTTGGTAGTGTGTTTATGTCCTTGTCTAGTTTTAGCTTTGATGTAATGAAGTTTTTGTTTGTTTGCTTTGTTTTGTTTTTGCTTTTTTACATTCCTATTTTATTTCCTGTATGACGTTAGCTTTCTTTGGTTGTATGTTTTTCTTCTAGTATCTTCTGTAAGGCTGGATTTGGGGGAAGGTACTGTCTAATTTTTTTTTTCATGGAGTATCTTGTTTCCTCCATCTATGATGATTGAGAATTCTGCTGATTATAGTAGTCTGAGATGTCATCTGTGTTTTCTTAGGGTCTGTATGACATCTGTCCAGGCCCTCTGGCTTTCATAGTCTCTGTTGAGAAGTCAGGTGTGATACTGATTGCTTTGTCATTGTACATTAGTTGGCCTTTTTCCCTTGCAGCTTTAAGTATTTTTTCCTTTGTTTTGTACACTTAGTGTGTTGGTTATTATGTGGTGGGAGAATTTTCTTTTCTGGTCTAATCTATTAGATGTTCTGCAGGTCTCCTATATGCTTATAAACCTCTTTTTTTTTAATTGGGGAAATTTTCTTCTTTGATTTGTTGAAAATGATTTCTGGGCCTTGGAGTTGGGAATCTTCTTTATTTCTTCTATTTCTATTACTTTTAGGTTTTATCTTTTCATGGTGTCCTTGATTTTTTTTTTGGATGTTTTGTGTCAGGAATTTTGTAGATTTAACATTTTCTTTGATGGATGCATTAATTTCTTCCATTGTATATCTACAGCTAAGATTCTTTCTTCCATCTCTTGTATTTTGTTGTAGTTGCTTACCTCTATAGTTCCTGTTTTCTTCCCTAAGTTTTCCTTCTCAGGGATTTCTTCATTTTGTGTTTTCTTTAATGTTTCCATTTCCTTCTTCAGATCTTGAAACATTTTATTGATTTCCTCCATCTGTTTGTTTATATTTTCCTGACTTTCATTCAATTCCTCTACCTGTTTGTTTGAACTCTCCTCTATTTCTTTCATTTCTTTCAGTGATTTATTTCCTCTCTGAAGGCCACAGTCTGTTTCACTGTCTCTTCCTGTACTTCTCTATGGATTTTATTTGTTTCCTCCCTTGTCATCTTGATAAGCATAAATTTAAGGTCAGTTTTTCTGAATTTCACTTGTTGTAGGGTATCCATGGCTTCTTGCCCTTGGATATCTGGGTTCTGGACATGTCATATTGCTTTGGCTTTTGTTGATTGTGTTTTTATGCTTTACCCATCTGACTGTCTCAGGAGTTGGCTGGTAGTTTCTGGTGCCTGCTGGAGTCCTGGGGCCAAGTGGAGGTGCAGGAAACCCGTGGACAAGTAGCTGGATGTTCCCACAGGAGCCCTCCACAGATTGGTGGGCACAGTTTAAAACTAGCAGGTGGTTCTCAGGACATTGCCTTATCTGTCCTCAGGTGTATGATTCTGTGGGCTAACTGAACTGCTCAGGGGCCTTCCTTTCACTGGGGAATGTCCTGGAGATAGCTGCCCTGCCACTGGCTTTCTTGCTTTGAAGTTAATGAGCTGCAACTGCCCAGACACTGTGCTTATACACTGTGATTGCTGGGTGCAGCCATCTTGAAGAACCAGGGAGCCCAGAAGTTTGGGTGGTCTCCCTAGAGAGATGGGTTGAGATTTGTAGCAGTATTTCAGATTATTCTAGTGGCTCCCAGGCATTCACAGGCCTGAGGTTGGAGCTCCATGCCCAGTACCCAGAAGGTATTCACTTGCTGGTGAGCACAGCACACAGGTATGTGGCTAGATGCAGGAGACCCCATGCTCGTGGGCATCCAGGAACTTTTCTGGGGATTAGCTGGGTGCCCTGAGGGTGAACCTTATTGTTTCCCATACCTTGGAGTTTTCTCTCAACTGGGAGACCCAGCTTTGGTATTGTGGGCCAAAAGTTCAGTCGGGGAAGGTGAGCACAGTGTGTAGGTATGTGTTGAGGTGCTGGAGACCTAGAGGTCTGCAGAAACCCAGGAAGGTTTCCAGGGATTAACTGTGTGACCTGAAGTTGAACCTAACTGTTTCCCGCACTTTGAGGTTTCCTCTTACCTGGGGAAAACAATCACTGTTGTTTTGGGTCCCACAGTTCGGTCTGTTGGTCACTGTGCAGTCGCTGCTGTCCTGCTGCTCAGACACAGTGTGTTATCCGTGCTGCTATCTTGAATCCTACTGAGAATCTCCTACCAGTTCATTCTTTACTGTTTCAAATCTGCAAAATTAACCATCAGCCCAAATGAAGAACTATGTTCTCCATCACTCAGAAATGTGGAAGCACTAGATGCTTATCTGTGATAGGCAGCAAAATATTTCATTATTAGAGTGTGTTTCTTGACTAGAATAGATTGAGTATGGCATTGTTTATGTACTGATATGGATGTGCCTGACCAGATACCTTTGATCATGGAAAGATTTCAAAATTAAATTAAGCGTGTCTTATAGCATTTTGATCACTGGACCTCTACTGTGATCATGAGTGCTTTCTGTGTAGCAGAGCAGAGACTGCATCTTATAAAATAGGATATACTTTCTGACGCCACCCTTGTTTTATTCAATACGACAGCATGAAAAGTGCTGATCAATGACTCATTGCTTGATGGATTTCAGAACCGATATTGTAACTTGACAGTTGTTTGTAACTAAGACAGCTAAGAATACTTGCAATATTGACATGTTGTCTGGTACATTGGCTTAGCAGAATACAAGAAATTGTATAGAATGTAGCTTTTAAGTAGATGAGGTACAGTCTCACCAATTGTAGTGTTAATAACTTCATTATTTCTGTTTTGTTTGGTTTTATATATGGATATATATGTGTAAGGTTTTGACTGCATGTTTGCATATGCATGAGCACATTTCTATGTGATTACATATATACATGTGTGCATACATGTGGGAGACAGAGGGTAATTTCAAGAACATTCCTTGATAACTTTGTACTTCATTACTGAGTCAAGGTCTCTTGTTGAACTCCTGATTGGGCTGGTGTAGGTAACCAGCTTGCCCCTTGGAGCTGTCTTTGTCTTCTAAGTGATAGAATTATAGGTAGCTGCCATAATAAACCTTCCACTTACCATGTGAGTGTTGTAGGTATAACTTCTGTTTTCACACTTACGCTATGAATTCATATTCTGGATGAGACCTTGGTAGAGAAATAGCTAGCATAAGGATATGATTGTCTTTGCCAGAGAATGAAAAGGAAGTTCAAGACTGAAAGATCCATTCTCTGCATGCCTCGTGTCTGTGTCTTTATTCGGTGTGGCATCTTTCCAGATATGATTCAGTTGTACAGTAAAGATTTGTGAAGAGGAGTCTGTGAGTCTCATTTCTGATATTGCCTACTTCTGTTTCTTTCTTTCATGGAGGTGTTTGAAGCAGCTGGTCACCTTGTAACCCTAGTCAGGAATCAGAGGAAGTTGTATGCAGGTGCTTAGGTCTCTCTCCTCCCCCTACCACTTTTATTCAGTCCAGGAAAGCAGCCAATGGATATGTTACTATCCAAATTTAGGGTGGGTAATTCCCACCTCAAGTAACCCAATCTAGAAACTCCCTCACACACATACCAGAGGCTTTTCTCCTATGTTATTCTCGATCTGTCAAATTAACAATCAAGATTTACTATGACGGATGTTGTTTCTGTACGATATTTACTGGCTTTGGGTTAAGTATTTCACATTTATTGGTCAGTAAATAAATTGATAAATATTCAAAGATAAAAAAAGAGAGGAGGGAATAAAGGAGTGGGATAAAGGAAGGAGAAAAAGGAAAGAGGATACGAGGTGCAATGAGATGAAATACAACAACAGAAAAGCCATTAATGTACTAATTTCTGTTAAATAAAAGTCATATTAGGCCCTTTAATTTCTCGAAGGAAGGGAGCTAAAGGAGATCTTGGGAAAACTGAGATTTCTGGGCTTATGCAATAAAGGCACAAAGACCATTTTTTAGCAATAACTGATATTTGTCATTTGGTTCCTCTATGTAAAGTGGAAAAGGGGGTTTATAGTCAACACACATGTACTCTTTCTCTCTGAGTTCTTGACTGTAGATGTGAGGAGTGGCTTCAAGGTCCTGACTCCACTTTCCCCAGTGATAAATTCTAACCTGAAATTGGAAACTTAAATAAGTCCTTTCTTCCTGTTGCTTTTGTTGGGATTTATTACAGCGACTGTACAGGAAACAAAGAAAATGACTAAGCAAAGCATTCATCCATTCATTTATTCATTCATTCATTGGTCAGATGAATTACTTTCAGATGTTGGGACTCTAATTTCCTTTAGTCACATGACATTTGCAAACATATCTGTAACTGAAAACTAAACAGTGAGACATAAAGCATCAGACATAGACGACATCCAACAGCATTTTACCCTTTCTAGTTTCAAGACAAACTTAAAAAAGCACAATAATTTCTAAGTTGGAACCCGCTAGAAAGAGAAGCATAATAGAAGTTAGCATATTCCTTTGACTGACCTTGGGTAAAATACTATCGAGATGTCTCTTCCTGTCCCATCCACATGCTTGTACAACTAACTTCATTTGTGATCAATTCAAAGGTTTGGTGATAAAATAAGGCTTAACATGAAGGCAGTACCTTTTAGAAGAAGATTGAGACTTGATCTAAGAAAACACAATCCAATGAACTTACTCTACACCAGGACTAACTAAGTAATGCTATCCCAAATTGCTTCTAGTCTCACCAGCCATCCACTGGTCTTTGTTGTCAATGAGGTTGATGTCTGGAGCCGAAAAGATAAATGAATGTGTGTATGTTTCTTAGAGCAGGAAACTATATAAGACCTAAACAAAGGAAAACAGATTCTCTTTGTTGTGGTATTGACTTCAATTACTCAGTAGAACAGCTCAGCTCATAGATTCATGGGGGGAGGCCTCTGTAGTATTTAGTTACCAGATGTGATCTCACCCAGCTCTTCCATGTAAAGTTCATTTGCCCCTTGACCATAGCCATGGTGATCTTTCTGAAGTTGTTTTCTCCACTGTGTGAAGTAAAGGGTAACCATACCACTTTCTTTCCTGTTGAGTATTAGAACTACTTAGTGCAATATCTAGTATAAGAGAAGCATGCTTTAAATGGGCTATTCTTAGAGGTAATAGAATTATTGTGATTCTCAAGGAACTTGCAGTACAAGATTGAGACTTTTGAGTGGTGGCACATGCCTTTAATCCCAGCACTCAGTGATGCAAAGACAGGCAGACTGCTGTGAGTTCTGGACTAGCCTGGTCTACAAAGCGAGTATTGGACAAGCAAGGGCTACACAGAGAAACACTGTCTTTAAAAAAATGAGAATTTATTTTTTT
>JAQQSO010001930.1:0-14834 GCA_028658305.1 Pachyuromys duprasi
CCTTTCTCAGACTGGGGTGGTTCAGGCGATCGGTGCGTGCCCGCCGCACACCCGTGGGTTGAAGCAGAACCTGGGTGCAGTGTGCGCTCGTAGGGTGCAATTCGGTGAAAACGGCACCCGGTTCCTCCTCAGACTGCCCGCGAGACTGTGTAATCCCGTCTATAATGGCGGGTGCTGGTGCCCAGCGATGAGGCTGCTCGTTCCGTTCAGAGCTGTGCTTTGCTGGTCACCTGGAGGTTTTTCCGGGGAATAACTTGGTGTCCCTAGGGTTTTCCCACTTGATTTTCTCACTGTGGGAGTTCTGCTCACATGGCAATCACGGATGCTGGCGTTTTAGGTCCCAGAGTTCAGTCTCCTGGTCGCTGCGTTGTTTCTGCTGTCCTACTCCTCAGACACAGTGTCCTCTAGTGGCAGCCATCTTGGATCTCTTATTTTCAGAAATTTTAACATATTTTAAATTTAAGAGTTTTGTACAATTTCATGTGTAAATACTGTACTTACACTGTTTTGATCCCTCCCTTTTGGCTTTCCAACTTTTCTCATACATGCCACACACACCTATCAAATTATCAACCTTTCTTTGTTTTGATTTTGTATGTGTATGTCTATCATCAGCTGAGAAAATCGATTCTCCCTTTTCAGCTACAAAATACATATATCTATTTTCCTAAGGCTAGGGTCTTGTGAGGTTTCTCCCACCTCTGCTGTCCTGTTAACTTACTTTGACACTGCACATATTTTGTTTAAACAATCATATTGTGGAGATTTCATAGGTACACTTTCTTTGCCATATATAGAATATTGTTTTTTCCACAGGAGACAACCCGGCACTCTGGCTCTTACTCTATTTCTACCATTTTTGGCACAATGTAACCTGAGCCATATTTCGAGGAGTTGGGTTGTATTTTTGTCAACTGTAATTGTGTACCTCATGATCAGTTGTTCTCTGAAACTGACCAGTTGTGGATTTCTGTAAAGATCAACCTCCAAACAATAGCAACAACAAAACAATAGAAAAGAAAACAAAACTTTGATGAGGGTGATAACTACAGTTAACTTGAATACTACCGATGATTTGTCCAAAGAACAAAAAGATTGAAAAAGGAGACCACAATTGAGAAAATCAGAGATAAAGGGGATAAAGGAGGAAATGTTACAACATACACCAACAAAAATCAAAATTTCAAGAGGGCTTCTGAAAGACTATCCAGCGAGATATCAAAACCTATGCTGAGACTCAGAGCCAAACTTTGGGCAGAGTTCAGGGAATCTTATGAAAGAAGGGCGAGATAGAAAGAACTGGAGAGCAGGAGCTCCAAACGGAGAGCAACAGAACCAAAAAATCTGGACATAGGGGTCTTTTGTGAGACTGATACTCCAAGGATCATTCATGGAGATAACCTAGAGCCCCTGCATAGATGTAGCCCATGGCAGCTCAGTCTCCAAGTGGTTGCCCTTGTAATATGAACAGGAACTATCTCTGACATGAACTCATGGGCTGACTCTTTGATCACCTCCACTTGATGGGAGAGCAGCCTTACCAGGCCACAGAGAAAGACAAAGAAGCCAGTCCTGATGAGACCTGATAGACTAGGGTCAGATAGAAGGGTAGGAGGGCCTGCCCTATCATTGGACTTGAGGTGGGGCATGGAGAAGAGGGAGAGAGGATTCGGTTGGGAGAGGATGGGGGAGGGAGCTACAGTTGGGATACAAAGTGAATAAACTGTAATTAATAAAAATAAAATTAAAACTAAAAAATACAAAAAATTTAAAAATTCAAAATAGTATAAGGGAATAGTTTAAGAAACCTGAAATATTTTTGTTAGAAAAATATAATAATAATAATAAAATAAAAGGATGTGTTTCAAGATTCAAGATCCATTCAGAAAATGAACAACTTAAAAAAACATAAAAAAATGAATATCAAACCAGCAATAAAAAGCTTTCCAAAACGACAACAAAAATCCACCCAAGTCCAAATGGATTCATAGTTCTACCATAACTCCAAAGAGAAGTTCTTTATTTCCTAGACTGTTTGAAACAATAGGGACAGAGGGATCATTTCCAAACTCTAGGCTCAAAGCCAGTTATAATATAAGCACAAAATCAGGTAAAGATACAACAATGAAGAAAAATACAAGCCAATATTTTTTGATGAACATATATGCATAAATGTTCAGTAAAGTGATCACAAAATAGAGGTATATATCAAAAAAGATAATGTAGTGAATTAAATTGGCTTTTTCTCAAAGATGTTGTGGTGGATAATCTCACAGAAGTCAATTAATGTGATAAAGACATAATCTGATCATCTCAGTAGATGCCCAAAGAAACTTTTGAAGAAACATAATGTACCTTCACAACAGAAAACGTAGGACTGAAGAAACCTCAGCATATTAAAGGTTATTTGTCACAAATCCAAGCCAACAACATACTAAAGGAAGAACAACTCAAAGCCATCCCATTAGCCTTGAAAATGTAGACATACCACTAACAAAAACATTCGTTTGTTTGTGTGTGTGTTTACATGTGTATAGGTATACACATATTATATATAAATTTGACAATAATTAAAAAAGAAAAGGCTACCAAATTTTTCAGTGTGTGAGTAATGAATAGATTCAAGGTGAAAGTAGCTGGGAGGGGCTCAAAGAAGGAAAGGTAGGGAAATTTTGTAGTTCTATTTTGATTAAAAACATATGGAAAATATCAGGAATGTGACAGGAATGTACATTCTTCTCATTTCCAAAGAGAACTCCGTAGTGCTTGAAACAGTCTTTAAAACAAGACAAAAGAATGAAATGAAAGAGATACAACTCAGAGAAAAAAGTTAAATTATCCCTATTTGATATGGTATTTTATTTAAAATATTCTTAAAATTACATCAGAAAATTCTCAACAGAATCTTTTACTTTTTTCTGTTTCTTTTAATTAATTACAGTTTATTCACTTTGTATCCCTCCTGTACCCCCTTCCCTCCTCCCCTCTCAATCACACCTTCCCACCCCCTTACCCACTCATGTCCCCCCAAGTCCACTGATAGGGTTGGTCTTCTCCTTCCTTCTGATCCTACTCTATCAGGTCTCAACAGGAGTGGCTACATTGCCTTCCTCTGTGCCCTGGTAAGGTTGTTCTCCCTCAAGGGAAGGTGATCAAAGAACAGGCAATCAGTTCATATCAGAGACAGTCCCTTTTCCCATTACTATGGAACCCAATTGGACATTGAACTGCCATGGGTTATATCTGTGCAGAGGTTCTAAGTTATTTCCATGAATGGTCCTTGGTTGGAGTATCAGTCTCAGAAAAGACCCCTGTGCCCTGATTATTTGGTTCTGTTGCTCTACTTTTGGAACGCCTGTTCTCTCCCGGTCTTACTAGCTCCTCCCTTTTTCATAAGATTCCCTACACTCTGCCCAAAAGTTTGGCTATAAGTCTGAGCATCTGCTTTGATACCCTTTAGGGTAGAGCCTTTCAGAGGCCCTGTGTGGTAGGATCCTGTCCTGTTCCCTGTTTTCTCCTTCTTCTGATGTCCATCCTCTTTTCCTTTCTGAATGGGGATTGAACATCTTAGCCAAAGTTCTCCTTCTTGATTAGTTTCTTTAGGTGTAGAGATTTTTAGTATGTTTATCCTATATTTTATGTCTAATATCCACTTATGAGTGAGTACATACCCTATGTGTCTTTCTGTTTCTGGTTACCTCATTCAGGATGATCTTTCCCAGTTCCCACCATTTTCCTGTAAATTTCATTATTTCCTTGTTTTTTTTATTGGTGAGTAATATTCTATTGTGTAGATGTACCACAATTTGTGTATCCATTCCTCAACTGAGGGACATCTGGGTTGTTTCCAGCTTCTGGTTATTACAAATAAAGCTGCTCTAAACATGGTTGAACAAATGTCCTTGTCATATAAATGAGGCACTGTGTGGCAATCATGGAACTCACTATGTAGACCAGATTGTCCTTGAACTGATAAAGTTCTGTCTTCTTTAGCCTCCAAAATGCAAGGATTAATGATGTGTATCAGCACTGCTCAGCTAAAATAGAAACTTCTAGTGATGATCAACAATTTCAGCACAGTGGTGGGATAAAGTCAACTTAGTAAACTTAGCACTGTTTCTATTTAGAAATGTCTTGAAAATTAGATGACAGAATCAAACATATTTAAAATAGATTCAAAACTATCTAGGGAAAAGCCTAAGCAGTGTGGGAAAAGATCACTAAAAAGAAAACAAAATCCCAGAAGAAAGAGATTGAGGGGGGTATTAGAAAATTTGCAGATTTCTTATGCTCAAAATTGATAGACTTAATATTGTGAAAGTGATCACCTCTCCAAAATCATTTTACATTCATATTCAATGAAATTACATTCATGACCATTGAAACATTAAAAAAAATCATCCATCTTTGTGGTATTCACTAATTGTCTATGTGGTGTTCACATAAGGCTAATATTGGAGAAATCATGCACAGTGTTCTAAATCTACTCACAATTCCTAGTTAGTGAAGCCCTGCGTTTCAGAGGAGGCTGTGTCACAGCTACTTTTCTGGGTCAGTGGGTCTCCTAACTCTGTTCTAAAATTCCCACATGTCCTCATACCAGCAGGGTCCATCGCACTGCTTGCCATTGAAGGATGCTTTGCAATAGGAGATCATTACAGAAATCCACAACACAGCAACAAGGAGGACCCTAAATAAGATGCTTATCCTCATTCAGAAGGACAAACAGGATAGACATTGGAAGTAGAAGAAAACAATGAACAGGACAGGAGCTTACCACTGAGCACCTCTGAAAGACTCTATCCAGTAGGATATCAAAGCAGATTTTGAGACTCATAGCCAAACTTTAGGGAGACTGCAGGGAATCTTATGAAAGAAGGGGGAGATAGAAAGACCTGGAGTTGACAGGAGTTCCACAAAGAAACCAAAAGAGCCAAATACCTAGGACCAGGAGACCTGCAGAGACTGATACTCCAACCAAGGACCACACATGGAGAGGACCTAGACCCCATGCAAAGATATAGAACATAGGCACATCAGTCTCCAAGTGGGATCCCTAGTAAGGGAAGCAGGAACTGTCTCTGAACTCAGCGGCAGGCTCTCTTTTCACCTCCCTCTGGGAGATGCAGCTTTTCCAGGACATAGAGGAAGAGGATGCAGCCAGTTTTAATGACACCTGATAGACTAGGGTCAGATAGAAGGGAGGAGGACCTCCCCTATCAGTGGACTAGCAGAGGGGCATAAGGGGGGAAGAGGAAGGGAGGGTGGGACATGGAGGAGACCAGGGAGGGTGCTACAGACAGATACAAAGTGAATAAATTGTAATGAATAATAAATTAACAAAAGAACACAGACCTATAAAGATAAAAAGTAGTAAATAAATAAATATAAATAAAAATAAAATTATACATTTTAAATACCCAGAAAAATTATTATGGAAGTCTTCATCATAATGTAAAAAATATTTCAGAGGCAGTTATATTTAATTTGGCTTAAACAATATACATTGTATTCATGCACCAAAGTATAGTTTACTACATTCAAATATAATTTTAGAATTCTCACACTAAACTTTTCCATATCTCAATGATTTTTCTGCCATACTGTACTTTTTAAAATATTTGATTCCACAGTCACATTTCCTACAAGAGATATCTAGGCACCAGCTTTCCAAATATATTTAATTGATCTACAGGTGGGGGTCTTCATCCGCTTTCTTCTTTTACAAACTACCCTCTAGTTCTGCTGCACCAGAAAGATAATAATAGAAGAAGCTGAACTCTGGTCCAGGAAACACAAGTAGCTTGCTTGCCTTGAGTTACTGCCATAGATGAGGGAAAATCCTGAGGCTATCATCAGCAGGTCCTCTGGTTCTCCACCTTGGAGTAGCATCTGTGGCTTGAAGATTCTGTACTATACACCTTTGGTCTTTTTCCTAATACCCACAGAAACAATAAAAGATATAAAAAATGTACACTATCTAGAAATTCCTTATTGAACTGAGAATATTTGAAATGAATAGGTTAAAAACGATTGGCATTAGAGCTATAGACCTACTACAGGGTAGGCTTCTGTGAGGATATGGGGATGACTCTAATTAAGACTCCTAGTAGTGGGGGTCATGGACACTGAAGAGGCTACCTTCTAGCCTGACAGGACTTCTACCAGAGGGAAGGGAACACCAACCCACCAACAAAAATTTCAACCCAACATTTACAAAATGTTCAGGGATAAATACAGAAAAGAATTTGAGGGAGTCTTCAACCAATGCCTGGCCCAACCTGAGACCCACCCCATTGAGGGAGAGCCAACTCCTGACACTACTCACTATGCCATGTTATTCTTGCAAACTGGAACCTAGCATAGCTGTCCTCTGAGACCCTTCACCCAGAAACAGATCAAAACAAATGCTGAGACTCACAGCCAAACTTTAGGCAGAGCTCAGGGAGTCTTGTGGAAGAGTTCGGGAATGGGGAAGGATAGAAGGAACCAGAGGGGACAAGAACTTTACTAGACCAACAGAATCAACTAACTTCTGCCCAGGGGAGCTTGTGGATACTGAAGTACCACCCAAGGACCATGCATGGACTGGACATAGGCCTCTTATACATATGTACCAAGGGGCCACTTAGTCTTCATGTGGGTCCCTTAGTAAGCAGAGCAGGGGCTGTCTCTGACATGGACTCTGTTGCCTGATTTTTATCACTTCCATCTGTGGAGGCTGCCCTGACAGGCCTTAGTGGCAGAGGATGCACTCAGTTTTGATGCAATTTGATGTGCTAGGGTAGGCCCCCAAATGATCCTTAGAAAAATAGCACCACCCAAGTTTAGCATTCTATTGATTTAGGAAAAGCACATAAAGTGTTTAGAACAATTTTTGACACAGTCTGTGCTTACACACATTAGTTGATATTTAACAAGACCGTTCTCGGTAGGGAGTCTGTTCCAAAATTATCACCTTGTATGTAGGTATGTTTGTGGCAGTACATCAAGGGATACTGTTTTTGGCAATATAGGATCCTTCCATCTGTTATACCAGCAGATGTGACAGTTATATGCTGATCAGTCTTTCCTTCATGCCTGCTTGTTTTCTATAATATTTCTTTTATTGAAATCAGCACTTATTTCTTGTTGTGAATGCTCTTTTTAGTAAGTCCATGGAACACAAATAACTCAAGTGGTTCACTTCTAAAAGAAATAGTAATGGATAGTAATGGATGTAGTAGTAATGGATGTTTTTCTATCTTTTAAATATAGTTTAATGACATGTATATATTTGTGTGCACATGAACATAATGTAGTGAGTATATGTGAATGTGTATTTTATGTGTATATGTTTGTTTCTTGCCCTCTCATGAAGTAGGTGTGTGTGTATGTGTGTGTGTATACATGTATATATACAAATATATATCTTAACTTTGACAGGCTTTTCTTGTAGTTGTAATGTTTTGACAATTGATTCATTTTTAGCTAACTTTTTATTTGCATGAACTAATTTTACTACAGTTCAATTAAAGAAATTGCCTCCAAATTGACACATTTTGTTCCCTCTGAAATACCTACATAAAGTCTTGCTGTTGCTTTAATAAAACACCAAGCATGCTGACCTCCATTTTCTCTGTGTCACTTGGCCACAGTAATGTTCCTTTATGCTTTTCTGTTTGTTGCTGTCTGAAGTGGTTCTAGATCGTAAGAAAGAGGATTATTTAATTCAATTGGCATTGATTTTTGGATGTAGTCATTCTCTTTGTAATTTGTAATTGCCATTTTCCAGTATTTCAAAGATATTTTTCCAGGATTAGCTCTTTGCAGTGGTATATTTCTTAGTAATATTTCATTTTTACCATCTTGTTTCTTTTTAAAAATTGTTTTATTACTATTTATTACAATTTATTCACTTTGTATCCCAGCTATAGCTCCCTCCCTCAATTCCTCCTAGTCCTGCCTTCCTCTCCCTTCTCCCTCTATGCCCCTCCCCTACTCCACTGTTAGGGGAGGTTCTTCTCCCCTTCTATCTGACCCTAGCCTATCAGCTCTCATAAGGACTGGCTGCATTATCTTCCTCTGTGGCCTGGAAAAGATATACCCCACCCCACCCCTGGGGAAGTGATCAAAAGGCTGGCCACTGAGTTCATGTCAGATGCAGCCCCTGTACCCCTTACTAGGGAATGTACTTGGAGACTGAGCTGCTAATGGGCTGCTATATCTGAGCAGGGGTATGCAGGAGAAGACAGAGAATAGGGCAAGAGTATACCACAGAGGGCCTCTGAAACAGTTTGCTGATCAGGATATCCAAGCAGACATCTTGATTCTCTCCACAAGGACCAAATATATCTGGGCACAGGGGTCTTATATGAGACTGTTTCTCCAACCAAGGCCCATGTATTGATAGAACCAAGAACTTCTGCTCAGATGTAGCCCATGGTATCTCAGTATCCAAGTGGGTACCCTAGTAAGGGGAACAGGGACTATTTCTGACAGGAACTCAGTGGCGGGCTCTTTGACCTCCCCACCCTGCAAGGGAGGAGCAGCCCTGCTAGCCCACAAAGGAGGACTCTGCAGCCAGTCCTGAAGATCCCTGATAAAACAGAGTCAGATCAAATAGGAGGAGGTCCTCCCCTATCAGTGGACTTGGAGGGGCAGGGAGGAGATGAGGGAGGGAGGATGGGTTAGGAGGGGATGAGGCAGTGGGATACAACTGGGATAAAGAGTTAATAAAATGTAACTAATAATAAAACTAACTAAATAAAAATAGTTTCTTGGTTTAATACTTAGAGATAAAATTTTGATTTTGTCATATACCATGTAAATAACGTATTGTGTGTGGATGTCTATACAAGAAATGAATTAAAGGAGTTTTTGTATTTATTTTATTTTCTGAATGAGGATTATGGAATAGCTTATGTAAACATTCCCCACGTTTCTAAATGGAGTTACCGAATGAGCATTTGTTTAAGTACAAATTATCTTAATAGTAATTCCTCAGTCCCTTGAGATGGTGGGAGGAGAGGGAAGAGAAATGGCAGGTGTTATGAAATATATGAGACAAGAATAAAAATTATATAAAAGAATGTCATAGCTTAATAATTACTTGGAATGTCACTCATTACAGAATGGATACAATTCAACATTAAAATATTCTTTTGGAATAATATGTATAAAATCATAAAATATCATATACTTTATATATAGCTGCTTTGAAAAAGTCCCTATATTAACATATAAATTATGCTTTTAATTATATCGTAGACTTTGTGATATTAAAGGATTTAGAGGTCATTCAATGAAGTATTTTTATTGTTGGAATTCAAATTTGAACAGAGTAATGTAATTCAAATAAGTATGACTGAGATAAATGGATTTTATTTCCCCTTAAGATAACAGTATCAACACATATGCTTTGACATATGCTTTTTAGGTTAGAAGAAGAGAGAAGAGGCATGATACCTATTCACCTGTATCCTGTAAGATTCTGATTTGAGCAGGGGATGACCTTATTCAATTTATTTGTATTATTAACATTTGTTCAGCATTTTAAAATAAATCCCTCTAGATACAAAGAAAGGCTACATGCCTAATACAGTATATGTTCAGGCAGAACTCATGCAATTCTTTGATAATGGAAGAGAGCAACGGGACAATTCATCATCTGAGTTTATTAAGTTAGTATTGGGAGAATATTAGTCAACACCCTCAGAGAAAAATCTCTGCAGCTATTGGTATACATGTTAGTGATAGAAGGGGATAGAAGCTGGAAGTCTTTTATTATTAATATCATCATCATCACCATCATCATCATCATTATCATTATTATTATTATTATCATTATTTACATTGTATCTTGGTTGTAGCCCCTTCCATCATCTCCTTGGGTCCCACCCTCCCTCCATTTCCCCCCTATCCTTTTCTCCTAATCCACTGAAAGGGGAAGTCCTCCTCTCCTACTATCTGAACCTAGCCGATGAGGTCTCATCAGGACTGCTTGTCTCCTCTTCCTCTGTGGGCTGGATAGGTTGCCCCACAATGGAGACATGCAAGTAACCGAGTTAATCTCACCCTAGCTTATTATGTCTCATCAGGACTGCCTGGATTCTCTTTCTCTTTGGCTTAGTAAGTTTATAACACAAGGAAGAGGTGATCATAGAGCAGACAACTGAGTTCTTATCAGAGGCAGCTTCTTTTCCTCTTACTAGGGCACCAACATGGAGATTGAACACTCTATGGGCTACATCTGATCAGGGATTATAAATCCTCTCAGTGCATATGCCTTGGTTGATGCATCAATGAACCCACACTTCCCGCCCTGGGCCCAGCTTGTTTGATTTTCTTTGGTCTCCTTGTGGAGCTTCTGTCCTCTCCTGATCTTTCTATCTCCCCCTTCTTCCAAAATACTCCCTGTGCTCTGTCCACTTTGGCTGTGAGTCTCTACATCTGCTTCAATCCCCTCCTGGATGGAGTCTTTTAGGGAACTTCTGTGGTAAGCTACAGTCCAGTTCCCTCTCTTCTAAGGCTTCCAGTATCTATTGTTTTAAGCTGTGCATAACCTAAAGACTTCTTGTTTAATCATCTAAATGAGGATTCAGCATCATCCCTCGGGATGTCCTTGTTGTTATACATAGTTAAAACGATTTTCATAGGATGTTAAGAAATTTTTATATGGTATTTAGAGACTCATTGTTTGTTTGTTTGTTTGTTTTGTTTTTTGAGAGCAATAGAACTCTGGACCCAAATCTCACTGACACAGCTGTAGAGAACTGGGACCTTAAGCCCTGAGTGAGGAATTTTTTTTTAATTCTTTATTAATTACACATTATTCACTTTGTAGCGCCCCTGTAGTTCCCTCCCTCCTCCCCTCCTGATTTTTTCCTTCCTCCCTCTTCTGAGAGCATGCCCCTCCCCAAGTCCATTAATAGAGGAGGTCTTCTTTCCCTTCCTTTTCATCCAAGTCAATTAGTTCTCATCAGGAGTGGCTGCATTTTCTTCCTCTGTGGCCTGGTAAGGCTGCTCCCCCCTCAGGAGGAGGTGATTAAAGAGCAGGCCAATCAGTTCATGTCAGAGACAGTCCCTGCTCCCATAACTATGGAACCCACTTGGACACTGAACTGCCATGGGCTACATCTGTGCAGGGGTACTGGGTTATCTCCCATGCATGGTACTTGGTTGGAATAACAGTATCAGGAAAGACCCCTGTGCTCAAATTATTTGGTTCTGTTGCTCTCCTTTTGGAGTTCCTGTTCTCTCTAGATCTTACTTTTTCCCACTTCTTTCATAAGATTCCTTGCACTCTGTCCAAAGGTATACATCTAAAATAACTAAAATTTCAGATGTTTTACTCTAGTTTGATGACCATTATTTTGGAGATTTTTATAGCTAAGTGATATTTACCAAATGACTAATGCATAGTTTTTCTTGTGTGGGTAGAAAAATCAATTCAAAGTAAACATGAACAAAATATTTTTCTAGTTGACATAAAACGTTTAATATCATTTAGATTTCATATTATATTATTACCTATTGAATTTTGATATTTAGTCAAAAATATTATTTCTAATCATTTGGAAAGACTGTTATAATGTCCATTGCTTCAAAGTACTTTTAGAGTGCTACAAGTACAGTTTAGATTGCTTGTATATATAACAGCTATGAGAGTTCCATTACAAACAAATCATTCCTGAAATATGGTAAAATTGTCAAACTTTATTAGCATACATAACAAAAATAACGTGCCCACTATTGCCCTTTTCAGTGAACTTAGTAAACAAACCTAAGTATCTCTTAACCGTAATTTTTTCTATAGTGCAATGTATAAATAATAGTTATAATTCATATATACATTCTTGCAGAAACCTGCTTACATATTAAACTCTCCATATCACATTAGGCTACTCAGTGATTTCTAAGAGTAATGGAGTGTCCCTATATTAAAACAGCTCATATCTATTATTCAGATCAAGAGCTCAGATCCTTAGAACTTTTCAGTGGGCACTCATAACCTCCCCCAGACACATTGACATATATAGTTTATTTCAGCTTTCCCAGACTTAGACTATTTTTCTCTCATTCAAGACACTGTAAATCCTTTCAATTTAATTTTCCTTGAGTTCTTGATGTTTTTTATTCCCTTAATCCACAATACCAGCACAATCTACTAGACTCCATTGTGCTTTGCTTAGATTTATTGTCAATTTGGCAAAATCTACAGTCACCAGGGAGGATACAAGCTCAACTGAAAAAAAAATGCCATAATTGATAAGGTTGAAATGTGATTATGTCTTTAAGAAACTGTCTGGATTTATTTTTTTGATGTGGGAAAGGTTCAGACAACTATGGACAGCAGCAACCCTAGGCGGATAGAACTGGACTGTCTAGAAAAAAGTTATCTGAGAGCAAAGGCAGAGAAAGAAAGTCAATAAGAAGCATACATCTATGATTCATATCTCCAGTTCCTCCTCGACTTCCTGGCCTGACTTCCCTCTGTGATAAATTGTAACTTCGAAGCATAAGTGAATAAACCCCTTTCTTCCCATGTTGCTTTTAGAGCAATAGAAAGCAAACTAGATCAGGAGGTTAAAGGCAAAAAATTGAATGACTTCTTGAAAATAATTCAAGTCTGTATTTGGGCATCAAATAAATCTGTGTTTGGATAATTTCATTTGACACATATAATTTTTGACATCCCTATGGGTAGTTGGTTGAAAAAAATTTAAGTGTGTGTATATGTATATATATATATATAATATACTATATATACTTTAAATATATTTATACATACAAATGTATATGCATACAGAAAGAGATAAAATGCAAATATGTAATGCATCTGATTTAGCAGTGGCAAACTATTCACTTATTTGAATCTCTTAAGATATTCCCAATGATATACTGTCTCATTTATTATTTTTAATATTTTAATGCACTGAAGTGAGTTTTTCTTATTTTATGTTTTTCACTCTAACAGAAAATGAAAGAAAAATAGAAATATAACTTTCTTTCTAATTAATTAGAAGCTGTTCATAAAAAAATCCAAATTCAAAGCAGTATTACAACTGTCAAGAATTTTTCACTAGTTTGTGACTGTGTTGGAAAATAGACATAATAATAATAATGCTGATAAAAGAGAATTTGAAAAAAAGTTGGTAGTGACCTTGACTCTTATTTTAGAAGTTTCAGAAAATAAAATTTTATCAATACTATGTTAAATTCTGTTACAAGTTATACATATATATTCTAGTCTATGTGCTTTGTACATGTTCAGTTTTCAGCTTCTCATATTTTCCTTACAAATTCTACATTAATAGAGCACTTTGTATTTTCAACTTATAATTTACTTTAAATTTACCTTCACTTATATATTAATATAAAATCTGAGAACTGTTTTCTCCAAACAGCCTATGCATATAACTGAAGATGTGCATATACATTTACCATGAAACTATGTTCAGTTCATTGATTTGTGTATACTGACTACTACCATCCTACTTGCTCATGCACGGATAGGACCTAGATTCTGTGCTCAGATGTGGCCAACTGGCGAATTAGTCTCCATGTGGGTGCCCCAGTAAGGGGAGTATGAGCTGCCTCTGTCATGAACACAATTGCCTGCTCCTTGATCACTTATTCCTGGTGATGCAGTTTTGCCAAGCCACAAAGGAAGAGGATCCAGGAAATCCTGTTGAGACTTGATAAGCTATGGGTAGATGACAGAGGGGGAGAACTCCCCCTTTCAGTGGACTAAGGGGAAGGGAATAAGGAGGAAGAGGGAAGAAGGGTGTGACTGGGAGGAGTTGAGGGAGGGGCTTCAATAGAGATATTTAATGAATAAATTGTGAAAAAAATAAAATCAAAAGAATATGGCTTATGTTTCAAATATACGTGTATGCATATGTATATGTGTATTCAACTGATTATCTCAAACATAATTTTAGTATCAACTTCATTGTAATCCAAACTTAGCAATTTTTTTACTACTCCTTTTAATTTTGTTATTCTCCTATTTGGAATAAGATATTCAGTATCATCATTATATATCTGTTCTCATTCCCTATGCATACATGATAAAATTCGTTATAATCAAATAGCATACCTATCCTTGTCCATAATTCAACCAACATACATTGATAGATGTTATATAAATGAATTACAAATACTACATGTGACAGGAATAAAAAAGTACATAAAACACAATTGATGTGAATACTCACAGATAGTTACAATATATATTTAAAAATTAAATTTCTCAAATTATTATATATACTTACTACAGTAAGAATTTTTTTTTGGATATATGCCTAGGAGTGGTATAGCTGGATCTTGAGGAAGTGCTATTCCTAATTGTCTGAGAAAGCACCAGATCGGTGCTGAAGTACACAACAAGGACATTTGCTCAACTATGATTGTAGCAGCATTATTCATGATAGCCAGAATCTGGAAACAACCCAGATGTCTCTCAGTTGAGGAATGGATACAGAAATTTTGGTACTTTTACACAATGTAATACTACTCAGCAATTGAAAATGAGGAAATCGGGCGATCCAAGATGGCTGCCACGAGAGAACACTGTGTCTGAGGAGTAGGAGAGCAGAAACAACTCAACGACCAGGAGACTGAACTCTGGGACCTAAAACACCAGCATTGTGAGTGCCAGGTGAGCAGAACTCCTACGGTGAGAAAATCAAGTGGGAAAACCCTAGAGACACCCAGGTATTACCTGGAGAAATTTCCCGGTCACCAGCGGCGCACAGCTCTGATCTGAACCAGCAGCTGCGCTGGGTGCCCGCACCCACCATTGTAGACTGGATCACACAGTCTCGCGGGCAGTCTCAGGAGGAACTGGG
>JAQQSO010001931.1:0-14834 GCA_028658305.1 Pachyuromys duprasi
AGGGGGGATACAAAGTGAATAAATTGTAATTAATAAAAAATAAATTTAAAAAAGATGCCAGAAAAAAACATTGGTTAAATGTGACTTCTTAGAACATGGATAAATGAGTCAATAAAAATCTCACTGCAATGTAGCGAGTGTTAATTAATTTCTGCATATTTTTGATGTTGGATATATAGGCAAAATGTTGGTCTTTTCCTATAAAAACATGAAACTTAAAATCAACTTTTACCACCAAGAGAAATTTACTGAACTTCTTAAAGGGCTGAGAGTACTCAAAAGCCTTAATGAGGCTATCATTGCTCATGAGGCTATCATTTATTTATTCTTTCTAAAGTTAAAATTTTAACTATAAGTTGATTTTTTAATTAAACATATTTTTCATACAATATTTTGATCCTGTTTTCCCTCTCAACTCCTTCCAGATCCCTCACATGTCCTTATCATTCATCTTCATGTTCTCTCTCTCTTCTGTCTCTTGTCTCTCACTCTCCAAAAACAAAACAAAAGCATAAACAAAGCAAAAAATAAGCTCAGTAAGATAAAATAATACTAAAACAAAAGAAAATGAAACAAGAAGCCAACCAAGCAACCAATCAAACAAATAAACCATAGAGTCCGTTTTGTGTTGGCCAGTTACTCCTAGTAATGAAGCCTGCCTTGAACTGTGGCTAATAAACCTAGGCAAACTCCATTGGAGAAAACTGACTTTTTTTCCCAGCAACTTCCTTCACTTCTCTGGGATTTTGTCTAGTTTGAACCTGTGTATGTTGTCTGTGTACGTTGCCACAGTTTCTGTGAGTTCATATGTGTATCGTTCTTGTTGTGTCTAGAAAACACTGCTTCCTTGGTGTCATCCACCACCTCTGAATATTACAGTCTTTGTAACTCCTCATCCATGCAGATTCCCGAGCCTGGAGGGGACATTTTGATAAAGACATCCCATTTAGGACTGAGTGCTCCAATGTCTGTCACTCTCTGAACAGTGTCCAATAGTGTGTCTTCAACTTAATTACCATCTACCACAAGAAGAAAATTGTACAATAAATCTTTAAGACATTGAAAAAGAAATTGATGAAGACACCAGAAGATAGGAAAACTTCCCATGTCATTAATTGTTAATATTATAAAAAATGCCTATCCTACCAAAAGCAATCTACAGGTTCAATGCACTACCAATCAAAATTCCAATACAATAATTGACAGGAAGTGAAAGGACAATTTTCATTTAATATTAAAACACAGAAAAGCCCGGATAGCTAAAATAATGCTGAAAAATAAAAGAACTGCTAGAGGTATCACCATCAAAGATTTTAGGTTGTGTTAGAGAGATATTATAATAAAAATGGCACAGTATTGGCATAAAACAAACATATTGGTGAATGGAAAAAATTCACAATGACTAAGACACCTAAAGACACATAATTTTTGACAGTAAAAAATAACACACAGCAAAGAAAATACAGTGTCTTCAATAAATGATGCTGATCAAACTGGAAGGCTACTTGTGGATGAATGAAAATTTATCCATACCTATCATCCTGGAAAAAACGCAATTTCAAATGGATTAAAGACCTCAGCATAATATCTAATACTCCAAATTGGAGAGAAAGGAGGGAATAAGTTTGAACTCCATGGCACAGGAAAGGACTTTCTGAAGAGAATACTGGTAGTAAGACATAAATTGTACTACACAAAGCTAAAAAGCTTCTCTAAAGCAAAGGACTCCATCATTTGAGGAAACTGGAAGCCTCCTTTGGTAACAAGAGATGGTCAACTGAGGGTCAACATCCGCATTATTAGCAAACCGCTCTATACAAATGACAAATATACTAAGGAAGATATTAGGGAAATAACTTTCATAATAGCCTCAAAAATATTACAAACATAGCCATTCCACCAAAATAAAAATACAGATTCAACACAAACCCTGTAAAAGCTTCAACACAATTCTTTCTAGAAGTTGAAAAGACAATCTTTATAGAAACACACACACACACACACACTCACACAAAGAACAAGATAACAAAACAATCCTGAACAATAAAAGAACTGATGGATATATCACCCTTACAGATTTCAAGTTGTACTAAAGGACTGTAGTAATAAAAGAGCATGACATTAGCATATTCTTTTGAAGTATTTAAAGCATTACTGAAAAGGCCAAATACGTGACAAAGACCACTTGTGGACTCTAAAGTCTACAAAATTGGCAATTTGGCTTTTCAATTCCATCTGTCTCTACCCAATTCTCTCCCTTTACTCTACATCCCTTCCCCATCTGCTCCTCCACTTTCTCCTTTCCCTTCTCACACCACAAAATCTATTCTATTCCCCTCCCAGGGAGCTACTAGTGTCCCCCATAGACCCTTTTTCATGACCTGTTCTCTCTGGATCCACCCATTGTAGTTTGGTTATCATTTATTAAACAGAGAGAACAATACAAAGAATCAAAGACACAAAAAAGTTTGTTCTTTGAGAAAAATCAACATGATAGACAAACACTTACCCAAACCAACTAAAAGATGGAGGGAGAATATGAAAATTCACAAAATCAGAAATGAAAAGGGTGACAGAACAATAGACACTGAAGAAATTCAAAGAATCAGAAGTACATGCCTTAAAAACCTGTACTTCACCAAACCGAAAAACCTAAAGGAAATGGAATATTTTTCCAATAGGTCCTACTTACAAAAGTTAAGATCCGATAAACAATTAAATAGACCTATAAACCCTAGAGAAATAAAAGCAGACATTAAAATCTCCCCCTCCCTCCAAAATAACCCAGGGCTAGATGATTTTAGCCCAGAATTTTACCAGACTTTCAAAAAAGAGTTAATGCCAATACTCCTCAAATTATTCTACAAAATAGAAACAGAAGAAACATCGCCAAATTTATTTTATGAGGCCACAGTTACCTTGAAAGAAAATTATAGACTAATTTTCCTTAGAAACATAGATGATTAAATACTCAATGAAATACTTGCAAGCTGAATCCAAGAACACACCAAAAAGATCATTCACCATAATTAAGTAGGCTTCATTTCAGAGACGCAAGGATAGTTCAATATACAAAAAATTAACAAATGTAATCCACCACATGAACAACAGAAAGAAATAAAAACCACATGATCATCTCATTAGATACAAAAAAAAGGCCTTGACAAAATCAAACAGCCCTTCGTGATAAAAGTCCTGGAGAGATTATAGTCCTGGATACAAAGCATAATAAAGGTAATTAACAGCAAACCTATAGCCAATATCAAATTAAATGGAAAGAAACTTAAATTAATTCCACTATAATCAGATAACTTAGTCACGTCAAAGCAGAGATGGAATTACTAAGTGTGTGTGTAAGATGAGTGGTGTTATTGTGGTCTTCTTTGGAAAATGTGATCTGGTAGAACCCTATGACTTGTGTTTTGGGGGTTGGTCTGATGCTATGTATTTTTTTTTGATCCTATGTATTCTAATGCTAAATATTGACCCCCCAAATCTGGTTGCTGTCCAGATGAGCACATTCTCAGGTACATCAATTGATGTTCCTGATGTACATCAACCTTGTTCCTCAAGTTAAAGTTGGTTGGTTAATCAAGTTAGCTAGGAACCTGTAACTGAGGAAAAGACAAGTAGGCAGGACTTTCCCAGACTTGGGGTCTGAGGGGGACCATGACCGTGACACAGGAGAGAGGAAGCAGAAGAGGAAATCAGAGAGTAGGAAGTTACCATGGAGCAATAAGGGCCATGAGTACATGGCCATGAGAGCTGCCTGATGAAACAGAAGCAGCCCAGGCAGGAACAATTATATCAGGTAACTTGGTGTATGTAGCTGGGAAATAGTAAAATTGCTTACAAGGTTGATATCTGCCCAGTTTTTGTGCCTTAAAGCTTTTATAATTCTAAAAGGTCTTGGTCTCTATTATTTGTGGACTAACTAGAGTAGAGAAACCCTCCTGAGTCCAATATCCACTACCACAACACTTTAATGTTTATATGTACGTTATGATGTCAACATGCCAGAACATGAAGACAATCTATGGTATTTACTACCTTAGAATAATATTCTTGATTAGTTTTATAACCCATTGTTTGGATCTTTCTGTGTAAGGAAGTCTATTTGTATGTCCACAGTTTTCTACTTGACTATTTTTGACAGCATCTATAATTTTTAAAACATTGAATATTAATCAGAAACACCTTCACAAAAGGAAATATTTTGTGATTAAAGAGATGAGCCTGTGGAGTTATGTCTTCTAACACTAATTGAAAGCTCTTCTTACATTTCATCTTCATTACTATCTCATCTCCACAGAAAGTTGAATTTGGTTAACATCTTCATGTCATACAAAATCTGTTTTCAAGTGGATATTCTTTCTGTTGTGTATAGCCATACATAAACCTCACTTTCATAGCGGGGTGATAGGCACAACTTACCCACTTAGTTTTTACAGAGACATTTCTAGAATTTGAAACATAAATTAAATTAAATATTTATGACAGAGATGCCAAGATGAAGATAAATAGCTACAGCAAACAATTGACTATAATAAAATTCAATCATGATAATGCAAACTGTTATCAAAAGGGTAAATGCAAGTTAACGTTCAAAAAGTTTTGCTTCATGATCCATGGAATTAATAACTCATGTCGTGAGCACTGAAAATTGAGTGCATCTTAATATTCTCTGTTATTCCTTTGTGTTCTCACAAATTTATTTATGCACTGTCCATCTTTCTTCTAAGGGTCCTTTTAGAGTTAAAAATATAATTATATTTTCTTATTTAATTAAAATGTCAATCAGTTACTTTGGCATATTAAGCATAATGGCTGTTACCCAAGTTTTCTTTCCATTTAGATTCTGATTATTTTACCATGTCACTCAAAAAAAAAATTCTAGTCTTTGCAACTTGTCCAAGACTTTTACCCTCATTAGCATAAAACATCTTAGAGTCCTGCTGCTAGCACTTCATCTGGTGCAGGAAATGATTGGGATAATAAACAGCTGGAAACCAAAATGTTAGGTACTGACAGAGAGGGAAAAAAAAACAGATTAACAATTATATAAAACTAATCTAAACTTCTTTCCCCATCACCTCTTATCATTTTAATATTGAACTAGAACCAAAAAAAAAGTTTCAGGAAAGTTTACTGGAAGATAATTTTTTTTAGTTTCTGATGTTTCTCTTCCTCTGTCCTCTCTTTGCATTTATTTTATTTGCATGTTTATGTATGGGTATGGCATGTTTACACATTTGTGGTACAAATGTACATGTGTTTAGAGACCAGAGGCTAACATTGAATGTCTTCCTTATTGCTTTTTACTTTTTGAAATATATATATATATATATATATATATATATATATATAGTTTTTTATTAATTAAATTTGTTTATGGAAAACTAGACTTTTAATTACTGAGACAGAATCTCTCCCTGAAACTAGAGCTTGCTGGTCAATAATTTGGCTGGCCAGTCTACTGCCAGAATCCCCTGTCTCTACTTCTGAGAGAATAATGAGTCTGCCACCCCCACCCAACTTCAATGGATATGCTGTGATCTAAACCCTACCCATACCTGTCTGTGAAAGTGCCTCACTCATGAACATCTGCCCTTTTCTCCTCATCCCTTTTATAAAACCATCCTTTACATTTTTAAAAAATTTTATTTACCTTCTCTTTGTTGTCTCTCCATTTTATAGCACTCGATGAATAGACTTACAGGCCTATCCAGCTTTAATGTTCTCATTTGTCTTAATATTTCAATATATTTTTGAAGCTCCACGTGAGTGCAGTTTATATTCCATTCCCTCCCCTTCCTCTCCCCAGTCCTTTACCTCTGACCATCCTTCCTCCCATCCCCTTAAGCTTCTCTTCATCTTTTGTCACTACAAATTCTTAGCTACAAACACAGACTTTCTCTTTTACAAATATCCGCTTGCTTTAGAGAAAACTAAAATGTTACTCCCCTCTCCTACCACCTTGCATCACTGGTATTGCTGTTTTTCTTCAGTCAATCCTCCATTCAAAAGAAAAAAAATAAGCTCGTGAAGAAAATGTTTGTATATTTAAGGTCATATGCACCCGCGCACCTATGTTTAGCTCTTCTGAAAATGACATGTTTCGTTTAAGAAGACTGCTCCTGAAGGGAGAGTGTGAGTGGCCTGCTGTGTAATTGCTGGCCTAGCACAGGGGTGGGAAATGAGCAGGAAAGTTGACAGGTCCTCAGCTGGTAGCCAAAGCTAAAATCTTGACATTTAGATGGAGAAGCATAAAGCAAATCCTGGAAAGTGGTAAGTCCAGGGCTCTCCAATGCACAGGATGCTCCTAACTGCTCATGGGCAACTAAACCCCATGAGTTAGGACCCCTAATTCAGGGAAAATATAATTGGATGGGGTTTAAACAAAGACCATGGGCATTGTTTTCCTATTAGAAAGTTTACTCATTTCAAGAGTAAGGTAAAACAGTGAACAAATTCATTACACTTCTTCATCTACCCTGTTTACAGTGCTGCATGTTAGTTTCACACTAGGTGGATTCTGGTCTCGAAAAATGATGAGATTTTAGCTATCCTTCACAGAAAAATGGAAGTGCTCAGCTTCCCCTCTGAAGTCCGTGACTGGGAGCAGTGCCCGTTTGGGAGAACAGCTGTTATTGAAGATTAATGTCAGCATGCTGGCACTTTTTGTCTCAAAATATTTCAAGAGTAGCTACCCCTCTCTTCAGTTCCACCTCCGCATTGGCACATAATTTGAGGAGAAACAGTGAGCCCCTGCCTTGGTGTGCTATACTCTGTTTCACAAATGTTTTATGTAATCTCACTGACCTCAAGATGGGTCTCCTTACATTCCAGTGAAAATGCTTAAGGATTGGAACATTGAAAGCTTAGGCCAATTTGGCTAGGATATTTTGTCCAACTCAGTCGCAATTTCCAAAATGGAAACCATTCGGTGTTAAAGAAGTCAGATACAGTGTCAGAATAGCCCTGAGACTGCAGGTCAATTCTAAGAGAATCTAACAAGAGTTCTTTTGTCTGAGTATTTTCTAAGACAAATCTTGCAGCCATAGTCTTTGCAAGCTACTACTGTCTGCCTTTCTTAATAAGAAATTTTCTGTATGTCACATGTTGACAAGTATTGAAATTAATTATTCTATTAAATTGCCTTCTTATAATAAAAATGAGTGCTTCTCAGTTTTCAGCCTCCAATCCTTTATTCATTTAATTGCTTCCTGAAAGCTCAGTGTTCAACAAATCTTCTCATCTACTTGATCTTCTAAAAAACAATGATTAAATATTTATTGCAGCATCATTGAAAGATAAATGAAATAGTAAACATAAACCTGGCCAAAGTTTTGAACGCAAATAAGTATTTTATGCTATTCACTATTCAAATCTTACATACATCTCAAAGTCTCAACGTCATAGGGTACAGAAAGAGATTACCAGAAGTACTACCATAAAATAAGTACTTAAAATGTACACTGGATTTTTTTAATTAAAAACTGTATTATTGTATTATAATTGTATTATTTACCTGATGCCTCCATGAGAATTTAAAGGAAGAAATTAAGACAATTTTAATTGAAAAATATCCATTTTGCATTAACTTGAAATACTTCAACTTCCTACTATGAAACTTCAGGCATCATGCTGTACTGTCAGTTGCTTCTACTATAGCATTCTTTGGGTCGAATCTGTGTTTAAAAAATGTGACATTTTCTTGTCGATAATAACTGATTAATGAGTTGCTTGAATAAATTAGTCCTTTGCTTAGTCTATATTGACCCTTTGGTTTAATGAAGTAATCAAAAATGACATATCTCCAAAAATGAGCAAAACAGCTCCAGAGACATCCATCAATGCCAGGAAGGAGAAACACATTTAAGAAATGCATTTCTTGTTCACAGAAACACATAATGCATTTGTATTATTTGTTTGCTTTGTACCGTGAAATAGTTTTAAAACTGGAGGTGACCACAATTCAGTGAAAACTGACTAGGTAGTGAATGCTAAATAAACTTATTGAAGGATAAATGAACAATTATAGAAATGCATTTCTTTGAAAATGTATTCAGAGTTTCAGAGTGTTATGGTAGATGGTAGCCTTCGTATTTCTTAGGTCTCCAATATTGCAGCTCTTTCTGAAATAACAAACAAGATAAATTTCTAATGATTGTCTTAATTAATTGCTTTGAATTGAGAAATTCTACTAATGGGAGGCTAGCACTGGAGAGATTACTCAGTGAGTAAGAGTACTTGGTGAGCAAGCATGAGGAGTTGATTTTGACTCCTGGAAAAAGCCAGGTATTAATCTATAGCACTTTGGGAGGTGGAGAATGAGTCATGGCTTGCTGGCTGCCCACCTAGCTCTAAGTTCTGGGTTCAGTGGAAGATCTCTTCTCCATGGATCCTGTTTGTTGCTTTTATTTTTGTTACAGGTTGGACTTCCAGTACCCAGGCTGCCCTTGAACTTACCAGTGGTGGAAATCCTACACTTCTGATCACATTGCCTCTACTTTCTTAGTGTTAGGAGTACAGCTTGTGCCTGGATAACAGGGCACAAAGATTAACCCCAGGATTTTGTGGATGCTAGGAAAGCATTTTACCAACTGAGCCACAACCCCAGCCATCATGAAAGATAGGGCTCCCATAACTTCCTCTGGTCTCCATACATGGACACAAGCATCTTTATGCACACATGTTTGTGAATAATACACACACTCACACACACACTCAACAAAAGAAAGAAGGAGGAGGAAGAAAGAGGAAGAAGAACAAAAAAAAGGAGGAAGAGACACTTATGAGTGAGAAATCTGGTATTTTTGGTTAATTTGATTGACTTCGCTCCGCTTACTGGCCCTGTTAGGTATTTAATGTGTAAATTTAAGGATGTTTAATATTTTCAAAGCTGTTTCATCACTCAAAAACTACAAAAGGAAAATACCCATTTCATAAGATTTCTTTGGCCATTAAAATAAAGTAGAAGAAATGAATATAGTACCTGAAAAACGACCTATGCTGCAAATAACTAAACCAATGGGGTGGGGGGGGACACACCACAGTAAAGGAAACGCAAAGATATAGGGCACATAGACATGGAGTCCTCATTAAATGTACAAAAATGACATGAAAATAAATATCTTCCTCACAGTCTGAAAAATTCCATTTCCAAACATATAAAACCTTGGACTTTTCACTGAAAGAAATAAATTTGCAAAACTTGCATGTGAGTGCATTTTTCCAGACAAAATGACCAACATTCCAAAAACCTGAATGAATTTGTTACAATGTTTCTACAAATGAGTCAAAAGAAAAAATATATACATTTGGGGTTTACTAGAAATGTGTACTAATAATATCACTAAAATCCAGGCACTTTCTTCTACACAGGTTTCTCATATGACAAGTATAGAAAGTGACTCAAAACTCAGAAACCAAGTTAATAGTGCTGGGCAATGTCCACAGGGATAGCAATTGATCAGGCAATGACACATGGAGGAATTCCTAACTTCAACACTAAGCTTTAGTGCTCATTATATTTTGCTATTGGTTCTCTCCTTTGATAATTTTTAAGTCATCTGTATCAGAGCTATTTCCAAGTGCAAATTACCAAATAAAGAGGTCCAAAGAAGAAATCTTCAAATTCTTTTCTCCTGTTCACTGTCTCCATCAGGGCTTCAGTTGCCTTGATTTTTCAGTACTATCAGACTTTTCCTACACAGAATATCTAAAGAATCAGTTTTGCTTCACAGTGGGCTTATGTGTGTGTTGTGTAGAAGGTCATTTTACCGCCACTCAATATGCTCACCTAAATTTCATGTGATTTAAATAGTCACTAACAAATCAGAGATGATGACTGTTTGTCAAACAGAGAAAAGGAAGAACAAGATACCAGAAAGTAGGAAGGGTTGGGATCCCAGAAAAATAGGTATTTGTGGATATGTGAACATTTCCCTCCAAACCTCTGTCATGTACATGTGACTGAAAATCTGAAGAGAAGAGTGAGGTAGCTATAGTCAGCCATGTCAGGTTTCTGCCACGGTGTGAAAAAGGAAGCTTGAGAGATTTGAGAAGAGTTGAGGTTGATGCTGGAGGCAGTTTCATGCTTCTAAGATGCTTGGTGTGGACCTGCTGGCCACACAGCTCCATCTCCCAGATGAACAGCAATTTCAAATTGCCATGATGCCAAAAACAGATTCTCTTTAAAGTCTGGAAAACTACAAGTGAATTCTAGTGGGAGGAAAGAATCAGTTCAACATTTTATTGAACTTCATTTAATTCTCACTCAGAAGAGTTATTCCAACATCCTTTAGCAGGCATAGGTCATTTTCACATATAATTCCCAAAGAAATAAAGATTTTTTTTTTAAAAAAAGGCAACAACAATAAAATTGCTTTACAGAGCAAGATCACAGTCATGTAGTGACTGTGTGATTTTTAGAATAAAATAAAGGAAGATATTTGTCCTCAATCTTCCTGGCAAGGGAAACATGATGATTCAGTAAATTCCAAGGTGCATCTCATTTGCTGCCCAGGGTCAATAACTGGAGCTATAACTCAACTCTGCTGTCAAAGAGCTCCCCTCTAGTACCCACAAGGCATGACGAAGTAGAAGAGAAAAATCATTCCAGGACTCAGTATAAAAATAAAATATGTATTTTTCTAGAATATCGATTTCTTCTTGAATAATACAAAATTAGATTATCAAATAAGATTTCCCACTGAAGGAATAGCAATGTCTGTTGATCACTGAATGCTGTCACCGCTTTTGAACTTAAATTCTGTCTTAATAATATATATTAATCACATTTATAGAGTATGACCTACAGATGTAAATTGAGTTGTCATAAATATGATTATTGATCTTACTATTGCCCAAAATTTGATGATCAAAAATTCGTATTTGTTGTGTACACAGAAAATAACTACTAACACTTAGAGACCCAAACTAAAGTACCTTTCAGTTAGTTTTATTTTCCATGATTTCAAGCTTTACTTAAGATACAAGGAAAAGGGCACCAGCCTCAGTTTTTCTATTGAAGGTTTTCATCAGGGACAAGCTTCACCATTTCCTGGAGTTAAAAGACCAATTGTTTGGAAACATCAACATGAGAAACACCCAGTTTCATGCATAAGTACCCAACTTAATGAGCAAGGCTAGAAAGGAGCAGGGTGGTCCAGTGACAAAATGAGGGTGCAAAACACAAACTAAACACACACACACACACTCGATAAAAAAAAAGCAAAAAATCCTTAAAGACCTGTAAGTGAGGTACAGCAGATTCCTTCTACCTCTACTTCTACATATTAAACTGAGAAGGTAACAAGACAACAGGGAAGGATGTGTGAAAAATCACCGGGTGCAAGCCAAAGAGCTGAGGGGCGAGATGCTGACAGATGGGAAATGGCAAGGAAAGATGGATGGAACAGGATGACAAGACACACTTGCATGGTGAGCTTTTTTAGTGTGCAACTTATTTATTTTATGGCCATATTAGTAATACAATTGAAATGCTATGATCTGATTACATCCTTGAGTATTCAAATTACATTTCTTTTATTAGAAGCAATAAACCAAGTCCTTTTTTATCTCCCCCCCCCTTTTTTTTATTCAATAAAGAATAAAGTTAAATGCACACAGGGAGAAAATGAGAGCATTTCACTCAAGGGAACTCAGGGCTGCTATTTGGAGTATTTCCAGAAGATTAAGTTATAACACTGGGAATTTATGGCTTCCAGGACTTGAGAAGCTTATTTTGTGACTCTATTTCATCCTTGGGGTTGATGTGCATTTAAAGAAAAAGTGCTTGGCTAACTATATTAGCTTTCTACATAATGAAGAATCCATGCATAGAACTAACCGGCAGTACTCTGCAATTCGCTGAGCTTGTAAAGTTATTCCTTTTCTGCCTCGCTGAAGAGAAACTACCCCACCCCCTCTCTCTGGCAGCCTATATATTCATGCCATGACACAAAAATTTAAATTCCGTTTCCACTTTTAAGCTTCTGCTGTGTTATTTCTATAATATATACGAATGTGGATGCTATTAAAATGGATAGACACATTGGGCCCAGGAAATAACTAGTTCAGCTTCTAAATAACATTACTTCTAATGCATCCGAGTCAGGGAGTGTGAGATCACAGCAAAGCATCACAGCATGTGTAGAACTCCAGTTTACAAACTGTGGCTAGCAAGTACTCTTTTACTGCAGCTGCTCCTGAAAGGTAAGCATCTAATACACTCAGCCTTTCTAGTCTCTCTCTCGATATGTGTGGAGGATAGTGGAGGAGTAACCATCATATTAAAGTAACATCCAAATGCTTCATTTTTTTTCAATTTGGAGACATATAAGTTCATAGTGGTAACAAGGAAGAGTAGAAAACAGCATAATTTTAGCATTACTCCATGTGATAACAATTCCACTTGTTGGCATGAAACTTGGATGTTCTCTTTGATACTAAAACAGATGTGAATACATTCTGGGGTAAGATGAAAATGTATGTGGATTTTGTAGGTATTGCATACTTTTAAAACAGTGGTTGAGGTGATAGTTCATCTGTCAAACCACCAAGGCATGCCTTCCCTCTCCTTTGCATTTAGAGGAGCCTTAAGTGGCCAGATGCGAGAGGGGAACACTGGCCTGTGGAATGCTATATGCCCTATGAGCTATTTGAGTTTAGTCTATGGTCTTCCTGTTTGTCAAGAGAAAACCAAGATGATCCCCAAACTCCTTCTAAGGTAATGTTCAGCTCCATCTACACCGTCCTAGTCCTTATGGGTAAAAGTGTAGGCAGCAAGCGACTGGGAAAAGGGAAATATGGATGTGCCCCTTATTGTTTGAAGTAAGGAAGGAAGAGCTCTGGTCTGAGGTTTCCAGTTGGGGGGAAGCCAGTATGAGGATGGAGCAGTGTTGCCGGCGAAAGCTAACACAGGCTTTATCTTAACTAACTTTTATCATCACATTATTTTCAGTGTACTAAAAACACCGAGAGTCAGCTGTAACTTGACGCCCATCTTGAGCACTTTGCATCACTAGATGACTGAAACACCCACAGGCAGGGAAATGAATTGATGCTGCCTCAGCAGGGAGGGCTCAGGGGCATGCAAATTTGTTCTAGACGAACCGAGACAGAATTGGAAGGCACTTAGAGCCATGAGTCCAGAGGCCCAACAACCTCGCCATTAATGCTGTCAGTCAAAAAGAGAGACAAAGAACAAAAAAGGGGGGGGGGGTGGCTAGAAGAAGTCAAGAAAGGTGGAATCAATTTCCTAGATACGAGGGAGGGGGCCACAGTGGGGATAGAAATTGAATAACTTGTAATAAATTATAATATTTTTTAAAAGAATAAAAAAGAAGTAGGTCACCAGAGTCGAGTCTGTGAGAGCTCTCCCCTCTCTTGGATCCTGCCCATATCTCTCCCAGATCTCCATGCAAAGTCCTGCTGCCTCACTCCCAGCATCACCAGAATAGCTCTTTGTTTAACACCGTGCCTTCCTCACCACCATGAACTGAAATCTATCTAAAACTGTGAGCCAAAATAAACTCTACCCATGCCCAGGAGTTTCTGTCAGGTCTTTTTCTCAGTGACATAAAAGTAATGATACAGTCCCTTGACCCCAGATTAGGGACTCTATATAGCATTTCAACCGAAGACTCCAGTGTTTTACCTGGATTCTTAATACTTAATTTACGTAATTAAATACTTAATTTACATCGGTAGAAACCCTGAAATAATTTCTCTCACACGCTCAATGCCTGATGGCCTTGCTGCTTTAGGGTCCAACATTAGTGAATGTGGAGTGGGTGCGTTTATCATCGTACTCATCGCTCCCATGTGTCCCACAGAAGTCTTTAGACTCAACAAACTCACATTCCTCCAGCCACTCCGTTTTCCCTTTATATTTTAAGACTGATCCATCTAAAAACGGTTTCCCAATTAGGTTCTGAGTCAACAACAATTTCACTCTCATGAACCGTAATAATTTTTAATTCCACTGAAAGAGCTTCTGTATGGCATCCCCAAATCCTGTGATCTCAGAAACTTTGTGTCTTTAAAGCCCAGTTGAACACATACCATGACCCTGGAATTCTGTTACATCTGCTTGCATCAGTCCTCAGATCCAAGTCTATTTTATGCAAAGCATCCAATAACTACGCATATCAAATAAATGATTAACTCAGTTTTACCTATTTATTATCAATGATAATTCACCCATTTCTTAATAGTTTTCTGACAAATGAGCCTTTTAATCTTCATACTTAATGAGTATCATTTCAACATTGGATTGATAGTCTTCTACTTAAAAGGGAAGAGACTTGACATCTTTTAATTCATTATAAGGAACAGAAAAATGTTATTGAAACTTTTCAAATATAAATTATCACTCAGACCCCTTTCCTTTTGCTTAAGTAGTAAGGAACAGGCTGGCTGAAAGATCTCTTTGAGATTGTATGACAACAGGGACACACTAGAATCCCACCCCTTTTAAAGAGCAATAACTCTTTTCTAACACATTTCTTTCAATAACACATGGAATGGTATAAATCCAGAAAGATTTAGGATAAAACCATTTCAACATCAATATTTAGTGATCTTATATCTGATGATGCACATATATTCATTTTCTTTAGACTTATTTCTAAAAAGAAAGAAAGAAAGAAAAAACATTATACGCTTCTTAGATTCAACTCCAGCAATACCTACAATATGTACTCCTGAGCTGATCTTCAAGTTAAACAACTTTGCATTTGTATTGTTGATCTGAGGTATTTGGTTTTTTCCCCAGCCCTACATTTCCAAGTCCTTCAAGTTTACCTCTCTAATTTTTTTTTTTT
>JAQQSO010001933.1:0-14833 GCA_028658305.1 Pachyuromys duprasi
ATTCCTCAAGACCCAGCTATACCACTCTTAGGCATATATCCAAAAGATGCTCAAGTACACAACAAGGACATTTGCTCAACTATGTTCGTAGCTGCCTTATTTGTAATAGCCAGAACCTGGAAACAACCCAGATGTCCCTCAGTTGAGGAATGGATACAGAAATTGTGGTACTTTTACACAATGGAATACTACTCAGCAAGTAAAAAGGAGGAAATCATGAAATTTGCAGGCAAATGGTGGGACCTGGAAATGATCATCCTAAGTGAGGTATTTCAAAAGCAGAAAGAAACATATGGTATATACTCACTTATATAGACCTATAGGATAAGAAGTTCATGCTGAAATCTATTTTTCTTAGGGAAGTTAGACAAGAAGGAGGACCCAGATTGGTAGGATCAATGCTCATTTAGATGAACAAATGGGATGGACATTGAATGGAGGATAAAAAAAGCAACAGGACAGGAGCCTACCAAAGAGGACCTATGAAAGAATCAGTATAGCAATATATCAAAGCAGATATTAAGACTCACAACCAAGCCTTCATCAGAGGGTGGGAAATAATAATACACATACGGGAAGTTAATAAGACTTGTGGAGAACAAGAGCTCCACAATGACCAAACTGAGCAGGGCACAGGGGTCTTATACAAGACAGTTTCTCTAACCAAGGACCATGTTATGGATATGTCCTAGAACCCAAGCTCAGAAGTGGCCCATGGTAGCTCGGTGTCCAACTGAAGACCCTAGTAAGGGAAACAGGGACTCTTTCAGTCTTGAACTTGATGGCTGGCTCTTTGACTCTCCCCCATACACGCCAGGGAGTAATAGCCTGGCTAGATCCCAGGGGAGGGCATTGTAGCCAGCCCTGAGGAAACAAGATGAACTGGGGTCAGATGGAAGGGGAGGAGATCCTCCCCTGTAGGTGGACTTGGAGTGGGCGGGGAAGAGATGAGGGAGGGATGGGGAGAGGGGGAGGGAAAGAGGGATGGGGTTATGCCTGGGATGCAAAGTACCTAACCTCTGATTGATATAAAAATAAAAAATTATATTAGAAATACATCAATAGCCTTTGACATCCAAAATACAAATGGGTTGAGAAATAAATTAGGGTAAAAAAGTTCTTCAAAATAGCCATAAAGTATCTTTCTCGAACACTAACCAAGCGAGTGGAAGATTTTATTTTATTTTATTTTATTATTTTTTTATTATTAGTTTCATTTTATTAACTCTGTATCTCAGGTGAATCCCACTCCCTAGTTCCTTCCCAATCCCACCCTCCCTGGTCTACTCCCTGCCCCTTTCCAAGTCCACTGATAGGGGAAGACCTCCTCCCCTTTCATCTGGCCTTGGTTTATCAGGTCTCTTCAGGACTGCCCTCAAAGTACTCTGTAGCCTAAGAGGGCTGTTCCTCCCTTGCAGATTGGGGAGGTCAAAGAGTCTGCCATAGAGTTCATGTCAGAAATAGCCCCTATTTCCCTTGCTAGGGTACCCACTTGAATAATGAGCTACGAAGGGCTACAGGCAAGCAGGGGGTTCTAGGTTATATCCACCCATGGTCCTTCCTTCGAGAAACAGTCTCATATAGGACCCCTGTGCCCAGATATATTTGGGCCTTGTGGAGCTCCTATAAACTCCAGATCATATTAACTGCCACTTCTTTCATATGATTCCCTGCCATCTGCTGAAGGTTTGGTGATGAGTGTCAGTTTCTGCTTTGATACACTGTTAGGTAGAGTCTTTCAGGGGTGCTCTGTGGTAGGACCCTGTCCTGTTACTTGTTTTCTCCTACATCCCATTTGTCCTTCTAAGTAAGGATTGATCATCTTACCCCAGGTCCTCTTTTTTGTTTATCTTCTTTAGGTGTATAGATTTCAGTATGTTTATCATATCTTATAGGTCTAAATAAGTGAGTATATACCATATGTGTCTTTCTCTTTCTGGGATACCTTACTCAGGATGACCTTTGCTAGGTCCCACCATTTGCCTGCAAATTTCATGATTTCCTCTTTTTTAATTGCTGAGTAGTACTCCATTGTGTAAAAATACCACAATTTCTGTATCCTTTCCTCAGTTGATGGACATCTGGGTTGTGTTCAGGTTCTGGCTATTAAGAATAAAGCTGCTACAAACATGGTTGAGCAAATGTCCTTATTGTGTACTTGAGTAACTTTTGGATATATGCCCAGGAGTGGTATAGCTGGGTCTTAAGGGAGCGCTATTCCTAGTTGTCTGAAAAAGTGCCAGATTGATTTCCAAAGTGGTTGTACCAGTTTACATTCCCACCAGCAATGGAGGAGGGTTCCCCTTTCTCCACAACCTCTCCAGCATGTGTTGTCACTTAAGTTTTTGATCTTAGCCATTTTGATGGATGTAAGGTGAAATCTCAGGGTTGTTTTGATTTGCATCTCTCTGATGGCTAAGGATGTTGCACATCTCCTTAATTGTTTCTCTGCCATTCTACATTCCTCGACAGAGAATTCTGTTTAGCTCTATACCCCATTTTTTAATTGGAATACTTGATTTATTGCTTTTTAACTTCTTGAGTTCTTTATATATCCTGGATACCACCCCTCTGTCAGATATAGTGTTGGTGAAGATTCTTTCCCAGGAGTGAAAGATTTATATGAAAAATAGTTCAAGTCTCTGAAGAAAGAAATTGAAGGAAAAAAATCAGAAGATTGAAAGATCCCCCATGCTCATGAATTGGTAGGATTAACATACTGAAAATGGCCAGCCTACCAAAAGCAATCTACAGATTCAATGCAAATCCCATCAAAATACCAACACAATTCTTTACAGACCTTGAAAGAATTCTCAAATTCATATGGAAAAACAAAAACCTCAGAAGAGCTAAAACAATCCTGTAAAATAAAAGATCTTCTGGTGGCATCTTCATCCCTGATTTCAAGCTGTACTATAGATAAACAGTAGTTTAAAAACTGCATGGTACTGGCATAAAAACAGGCTGGTTGATCAATGGAATAGAAAAGAAGACCCAGAAGTAAACCCACATATCTATGAACACTTGATTTTTGACAAAAAAATGTCAAATCCCTACAATGGAAAAATGATAGCATCTTCACCAAATCATGCCAGTCTAACTGGATATCTACATGTGGAAAAATGGAAATAGATCCATAATTTCATGCTGCGCAAAACTGAAGTCCAAGTGGATCAAAGACCTCAACATAAAATCAGACACACACTAAATTTGTAAGGGAAAAAAAGTGGGGAAGAGTCTTGAACTCACTAGCATAGGAGACAATTGCCTGAACAGAACACCAACAGCACAGGCTCTAAGAACAACAATCAATAAATGGGACCTCATGAAGCTGAAAAGCTTCTGTAAAGCAAATGACACTGTTATCAGAACAAAAGGACAGACTGAGAAAGTCTTCACCAACCCTACATCTGACAGAGGGCTAATATCCAAAATATATAAAGAACTCAAGTAATTAAACACCAACAAACTATTCCAATTAAAAATGGGGCACAGAACTAAGCCAAGAATTCTCAACAGAGGAATCTCAAATGGCCAAGAAGCACTTAAAGAAATGCTCAGTGTCATTAGTCATCATCAAAATGCAAATCAAAACTACCCTGAGATTCCATCTTATACCTCTCAGAATGACTAAGATCAAAATCTCAAGTGACAGCACATGGTAGAGAGGCTGTAGAAAAAGGTGAACACTCCTCCATTGCTTGTAGGAGTGCAAGCTTGTATAACTACTTTAGAAAACAATGTAGGGTGTCTCCTCTGGTATTCTTGTGGCCTGCAAAGCCTCTTAGGTTGTGCATGCTAAACTTGCCTTGGAGTCACTAGTTCCAGCATGGTCCCTTGTGCCAGCAGACCTCCAGGAAAGCAGAAGTTATGAGCTGGATAATGGAGTCTAGGAGATGGGTACAGTTAATAAGGTTCTTGGATGTGTTTTAAGGGGATATAATGGGCAAGTATTTGGGTCAGGGTCTGCCTGGTTGTCCTTGGTGCCAGCAGGCCTCCAAGAAGGAAGGCAGAGTTGTGGGGTGGGAAATTGAGAACAGCTTATGTGGTACAGTTTACTGCTGTTGTAATTTCAGGGGAGCTGGCAGGCAACCGTTTATAGCAGGGTTACCTGGTGTTCCTAGTCCCATCAGGCCTCCAGAAAAGAAGGTTTGTAGGGCAAGAAATGGAGTCAGTGTATGCAGTGAAGTTTACCACTGTTGGGGGAGCATTTGGGAGACTTGTCAAACAAGCATTTCTTCTTCTTCTTCTTTTTTTATTTTACAACCCTATAACATCTATTTTTAGATCTGATGTGCGGCCTAAGTGTCACCGTGTTCTATGAACATCAACTGGTTTTTCTATTGACACGAGGCCTGCAAATATTAAGAGCATGTCACCGCTACTGTTCTTATCAGGCACATCAAAGTCAAAACAGAGATATATTAGATTAATTTCCCTCTAAATCATCAGACTGTACACTTTTATGCTAGTAACCCATCATATTCCATCTACTTGATTACATCACACACCAGAAAATGACAAAAAATGTCATTCTAGCCTCAATTTCCATTGCTTTACTTTAAAATAGAATATGAAGCCAAATTAAACAGACACTTACCATGAACTTATTTTCATATTTATATATGTAAATGAGGAGTATCTGATGCACATTGCCCTAAGAAATCGAATATTGAAGTTGCAAGAAAAAAAACAAAGAAAGAGATGAAGTCCCAATCTTATAAAACCTGTATTTATTGTTTTTAACATGTTTATTTTATATTAATCACAGGTTTTGTAACCCATCCATAGCCTCCTCACGCATTCCCTCCCTACCCCCATCCCTCCCTCATCTCCTCCCTGCTCCTTTCTAAGTCCACTGATAGGGGAGGACCTCCTCCCCTTCCACCTAACTCTAGCTTATCAGGTCTTGAATGTAGCAAATGGTAGCTCAATATCCAAGTGGGTACCCTAGTAAGGGGAACAGGGACTATTTTGGACATGAACTCAATGGCTCGCTCTTTGGAGGAGGAGCAACCTTGCTAGGCCACAGAAGATGACATTGCAGCCAGTCCTGAAGAGACCTGATAAAACCTGTATTTAAAAGGGGATGTTTGTGGTTTTTCAGAAACAACCTGGAGGCTCCAGGCTACAGGAGAATGTAAATAAGAGCCTAACATAGAGTCATAAGGGAAAAGAGGGGGGAGGGGAATGAGCATATCAAGCTGGGAAGGTTAAGGAGCTGAAAGGAGGATCTTGGAGAAGTTAGGGAGAGGAGAGTATAGAAAATAAAATCAAAACATATTGCATCAATGTATGGAATTCTCAAAAAATAACAAAATATAATATTAAAATATTTTCTATATTTTAAGATAGTCTGACTGCAGCTTATTTAGTTAACTGACTCTAGAAAACACCATACAAACATACACATAAACTATTTTTATTGTGTAGCAGTTCAATTCTGTGTGATTGGATTTCCATTGGAAGTTGCCTATTTGAGATCTCAAAATCTCGTTTTTTAAAACTGAATAACCGTAATAACCTATCCCCTCTTTATCTGCCTTGATAGTGAATTGTTTTCTCTGAACTACTTCAGAAACAGATATGTTTGTAAACTACAAAGACACTAGTAAGTAAACTGGAAGATGGAGGAAGTAAAGAAAGAAGGGCACTAAAGATAGAGTAAGAGGGAGATGGAGAGACAGAGAGAGAATAGGGCACAGGAAAGAAATAGGGCAGCATTCTTGTGCCATTTCACAAGGTTTTGTTGAACTTGTATTATTTATTGGGAGGCAATGTGCAGAACACTTTATGGGATGGAAAGAGAAAAATGGCAGTCTCCCCTCTAAGCTCAGAACAGTGATGGAGGAAATACAGGTGAGCACAAGGATCCTAATTCTTTACAAGCTGTGAAGCAACCTGCTGGCATGCAGGGAGGAGACCTAGAATAATTCATACACAGAGAGAGTCTTGCTGCTCTAGGAAAGAGGAATTTCTCACTGGAAAGTGATGGTCATGGAACTGAAAAGGACATTGAATTCCAAAACACATTTTTCTAAAGGGGCTTTATTTCCCCTTAAGTGGTATCCATTTGGTACCTTGAGGGTTAAGTGTTTTAAATTATTTCAATTATTATTTAAATTATGCATATGTGTTTCTCTGTATATGAGTGCAGGTGCCTGCATAGACCAGATGTGTCAGATACCTGGAGCTACAGTTATTACTGACTTTTGAGGCACCCCTTGTAGATCGATTTTGGGAGTTGAGCTCGGGTCCTCTGGAAGAGTGTCTGTGCTCTGACAAGGTAAGCCATCTCTCTAGCTCAGATGATTGAGTTTTAATTATTAATTATTACAATCAAGACTCACCAAAGAAATGTGCTTCAGCTGAAGGATTACCCAGATCATGTGGTTCTGTGAAGGATGTTGAGGTTGCTATTTGATGTAAGAATCCCCAATCCATTGTGAGAGGGCACGTTCTCTAGGAAGTGGTTAGGAACTCTACAAGAGAAAGCTAGATGAAAGCCAACAATGTAGATGCATTCTTTCCTTTGTGGTAACAACTGTGGATATGGTATGAGTAACTATCTCAAGCCTCTATCTTGTGCCTTTTCCTCAATGGTGACTCATATATATATATATGAGTCATTATATGTATATATATGCTGGGTTTGTCAGACTAAAAACACTGCTGCTGGTCCTGGTATTTTTTTCCACAGCAACAAAAATGACACTAGAATGGATGTCTTCTAAAACTTTGTAAAGATTCTTTCTTTCACTTTACAACTCATCAATTTGTAAGAACAGAAAAGCTTATTTTATCAATGCTTTTAACATATTTCATGAATCTCATAGATGACTATAAAATTGTGAGGTTGCATTTTTAAACACATGTGCTAGAGTTTATACATACATGTTATTTTTTGAGTTTATCTATAAAATAATAGTATAATACTTGGTATGAAATGTAGCATATTATAAAAAGTCCTAAGGTTTAGGTCTACCTAAACAGTCTCAGAAGAGCACTGTTGAAACTATTGTCATGTCTATGTAGTGGCACATGCCTGGGATTTACAGGCAATCATATTTTATTTTTAACAAGTTTTACCAAGCCAAAACCTAAATTTATTTCAATTAATTAGCTTTCCACTTCTATCTATCTCAATTCATCCAAGTTTTTGTATTTTTTTTACTTACGAAACTTTTTTGCATACCTAGATTTATTTTAAAGTTACTAAAATGGCAACACTTTTAAGGATTTATGTTTTGTGTGTGATCTGCTTGATAGTAGTGAGGCCATGGCATTTGATCCCATGGAGCTAAAGTTAGAGGAGGTTGTAAGCCAGGCAGCATGGGAGCTCTGAACCATTCCACTAGCCATCATCAACATGCTCAAGAATGAAAAATAATAACAAGATAGTTCGAAAAATGTTTCTAGTATTAATGTGTAAACTCATTTCATATGTTTTAGGATGATATTTAAAACAGATAAAAATAAACACAACATGTGTATGTGAATATGTGTATATGTGAGTATGTGAAATAAAAATAATCAGAGAGAAAAAAATTAACTTGAGAAGGTGTGAATAGAGAATACAGAAGGGTTAGAGGGAGGAAAGGAAAGGGAGAAATGATGTAATTATACCTTAATTTAAAATGAATTTTAAAGATATACCAGAAAAAAAATTGATTAATGGTAGTGGAAATTTACTTGTTAAAAATTTAAACCAAAATAAACAACAGTATTTTTAAGCTATACTTTTTTCCAGAAAATCCTCTTAATCAATCATCTAGCTACTCCACGTGTAGTTTCAATGACTTAAAGTTCATAATTTTATGTTGGTATAGAATGCCCATTTTCACAGCTATGAATGAGTTCTGCTTTTGAATGGTACAAAAGATGAAACTAATTCTGAAATTGCCATCCTCACTCTTCCAATAAATTCAGAACATGGTGTATATCCTTTGCCTATGTCAACATTGTTTCAGTCTCTGGGTACGTAATGTGTTTGACTGAGTCTAATTGGGAAAGATCCTTTACGAAGAAAACAATTCCTTTTAGTGAATCTGTCAGTGTAGAGATATCATTCCTAGGAACTACAGTAACTGACAAGGTGCAGAGAGCCATGCAGGTTTGCACTCCCAGCAGCAATGGCGGAGTGCTCCGTTCACTGCACATCCAGCACTAGTGACATGTCACTTGTGGTTTTAATCTTAACATTCTGACAGGTGTAAGATGGAATCTCAGAGTCATTTTGCTTGGCATTTTCCTAATGGCTAAGAATAAATATTTCTTTAAGTGTTTCTTGGCCATTTGAGATATCTCTGATGAGAATTATCTGTTTAGATCTGTACTCATTTTTAATTTTTTTTATTAATAACACTTTATTCACTTTGTATCCCCCCTGTAGCTCCCTGGTCCCTCCCCTCTCAACCCTTCCCTTCCTTCCCTGCTCCACGCATGCCCCTCCCCAAGTATAGTGATAGGGGAGGTCTTCTTTTCCTTCTTTCTGATCCTAGTCGATTAGGTCTCATCAGGAGTGGCTGTAGTTTTTTACTTCCTTATGCACTTTGGAAATTATCTCTATATTAAATGTGTGATTGGTAAACATCATTTTCCCCATTCTATAGGCTGTAGTTTTGGCCTATTGACAGTGCCTTTTGCCTTAAAGATACTTTTTGGTTTCATGAGGTCCTTTTTATTAAATGTCCATCTTAATGCCTATGCTATTGGTGTTCTGTTCATAAGTTGTCTCGCATGCCAATGTGTTCAGGGCTATCATCTCTTTTCTCTTCTATCACATTCAGTATATCTAGGTTTATGTTGAGGTCTTTGATCCACTTGGACTTGAGTTTTGTGCAGGGATCTATATGGATCTATTTGCATTCTTCTACATGCTCACATCCAGTTAGACCATCAGCATTTGATGAAGATGTTTTTTTTTCTATTGTATACTTTTGTCTTCTTTGTTAAAAATTAGGTGTCCATAAGTGTGTAGATTTACATCTTCATCTTTGATTTGTTTCCATTAATCAGTCTGTGTTTATACCCATACAATGCAGTTTTTATTGCCATAGCTCTGTGTAGAGCTTGAAATCAGGGAAGATGATATTTCCAGAAGTTCTTTTATTGGCTATTCTAGTTTTTTTTTTAACATGAAGTTGAATATTGTTGAATATTTTTCTTTCAAGGGTTGTAAAGAATTGTGTTGGAATTTTGATGGGGGTTGTGCCAAAGATGTAAATTGCTTTGGTAAGAAGATCATATTTATTATGTTAATTTTGCTGATCCATTAGCATAAAAGACCTTTCCATTTTCTGATGTATTCTTCACTTCCTTTCTTCAGAGACCAGAAGTTATTGTCATAAAAGCATTTTACTTGGGACCATAGCTCAGATTTCTATTCATGGTGGACATGGAGCCTGAACTGGCCATCTATTTTAACCAGCAAGATTTCTCAGTTAAGGGTTTGGGACATGAACACAGCCACAAAATCTTTGACCTGCTGTTGTTATAAAGAAAGAAATTCCCAAACATTCAATTTTACCAATGAAGACTCAGGAGCCAGATATTGGGATGAAAACCTCCCAGCTCAGAGATGCAGAGAAAGCTCTCAACTGACCTTCCTACATAGCTCATGTCCTGAAGAAAAATGTCAAAGGTCAAAAGCCAAAGGCTCAAAGTTTGTTAGCTCAGTTGACAGCCCAGGAAGATTTATGATGTATAAAAATGTAGCATGTATGGCTTTGACAATACAAAATAATAATAATAATAACACTGTATTAGATGGAAAGACCTGTGTACATTTTAAATCAAAATTAAATGGGAGCTATTTCAATATATATTACTTAATAAAATATTTGTAGCTTTTGGGACCATTAATTAAAAGTGTCAGAATTCAAAGAGAACACTAGAAAATATGTAATTAAAATAAACAAGACATTGAGAAAACTAAAGAGCAAAATCCATAAGACACAGGAGACAGCCAAACAACATAAATAATTCTGAGCATATAACTGATATTTTTATATTTAAATATATTAAATGACTTAATCCAAAGGCATAGATTGCAAACTTGATATCTTTAAGGCCGTAACATCATGCCCTGTAATAAAGACATATTTTAGATTCAAACACAAGGAAACCTTGGAAGTCAGGACTGACAGCTGGCACAGCAGAAGGAGCATGTACTGTTTTGCAGAAAACCTGAGACTAATTCCCATTTCAGGGGGCTCACAACTCTCTTTCCTACAGATTCACATCATCCACCACTGTCTTCTCGACTCTACTGATACCTGTACTCACATGCACATACCCACACACAGACAAACATAAACACACATAATTAACAAACAAAAAATAAATCTTAAGAATAGAAAGAAGGTCTTGAAAGTCAAAGAAAATTTAAAAATGAGAATAAATAAAATATGAACATATAATTGACATATCTATATCAGGATCAGCAAGAACACATTCAATACAAATACCGGCTGAAGAAATGGCTCTGTAGTTAATAACATGCACTACTCTTGAAAGGACAAAAGTTAGATTCTCGGTACCCATGGTGGATGGACCACAACTACCTGTAATTCCAGCTCCAGGGGATCTTACCTTCTCTTCTGGACTCCATGGGTGCTTGACTCATGTGAACATACTCCCGCATATTTAGCCACATATATACTACAGGGGGTTCTCTGGGACATTTTTATTAATTAAATTCGCTCACAGACACTTTGGTGAATGTACAGAGTGCATACTGAACATCTTTACCCCTATTTCCCTACCATCCATGTAGACGCACCCCACTGAAATCTGTCTTTCAGGTTGCCCTGTTTTTCTGGTGTTGCTTCAGGTATCTTTACGATAGTCTAGAATGTTGAGAGAGCTATGTTTAATTTTCTACTTTCTCCAGAAAATTTGAAGATCTGCAATAAACACTAAACATTTTGTTGTTTTTTCACTGTTGTATAAACTTTCATTCAATTAAATAAATACCTGCTGAGAATTAATTACTTTGTCATCAATTTTCTATTGTTCTAGTAATGCGTTGTATATCTCTTTTAATGTTTAATTAACATATTTATGTGCTATCATCTAGGGGAGATGGCTTCCTTAAAATAATAATTATGTGCCTGTGGAAATCAGGTACTTCCAGTGATAGACTTGGGTAAATAATGCTCAGCATCTCCTAAGACATTCCCAGCAAAGTAAATATTAATAACATATGACAATCTATATTTCATCTACTTAATGTCAGGGGTAAATCTGATGCCTCAAATACAAAGAGAAGGAAGAATTACTTTATTGTCATTATTTTTCCAACATCAGAACTATGCTATGATACTTGACACCTGGTCAAAATTAGTTGTCTTGTTTTATATTTTATCTTTTTGTAGTTGTTCAGAATGGAATATGATACACAAAGATACATGTAGAATACAAAATATACCTATTGTGTAAGAAAAGACATACTTAAAGTCTAAATATATCTAAGACTATATATCTGAAGCTATATGAACACCATAGGAATAACGTATTGCAGGGGTTGGCTACCTTAAGATTTCTCTTGCAGTAAACACAATAACAGTATCAAAATAGTTAACTGGCATTCCCCTTAAACAGGCTTAGAATAACAAGAGAAAGATTATGAATGCTACTTTCACCATTAAAGTCTCTACTCACTTCTAGGCTGACTTAGGCCCTTTATTAGCTTCATCCACTTCACTGCAATTTTGCATAATATCATGTAGCCAGTGTTTTGTCAGTTTGTAAGTGGAATTTTATGACCCAATAAGTAATAATACCAATTTTTGTCCTAGGAAGTTTTATGTTTTTTTCACAAATATATAATGATTAAAACTGCAAGATTGCATAATACTGCATAATAATTTCATGTCCCTAAAGGCTCTTATATATCAGATGTTGGAGCCTTTTATTCTACATTCCTAGAAATCACTGATATTTTTTCTTTCTTTTGGTGTGTGTGTGTGTGTGTGTGTGTGTGTGTGTGTGTGTATTCATATGTGTGTGTTATCTATCTTGGTATGTTCTTTAGCTATAAACCTATATGATATGCAGTTTTAAACTAGCCTTGTTTACTTAACAGTTTATGTTTCATTCATCCACATATTTCAGATCATTATTTTCTATTAGTAGATAAAAGTCAATGGAAAAGATAGATATTCCACAACTTATCCAATTTGCTGCTATAGCTGCTTCCCAGCGATTATTGTGTTTTTTTTCACAATAATATTAAGGTACTTTAAACTTTCTTTTTGTAAAGACAAAATTTCCAAACATTTGAATGAATATGTGAGAGCATGATTGTTGGATCATGCTAGGCATATCATTGAGCCTTTGAGAAAAAATATTGATTTATCTTCCAAAGTAGTTATATCATTTTGTAGTCATAAAAGCTGGCAATTGAAACCTCTGCTGCTGTGCCTTCCTAACTGCAATCAATAGAGATTATGGTCAGGTTAGTTGGTGATACCAAAGCCCTTTCCACTTTCACTTCCCTGGAGATAAGTGATCCTAAGTATTTCTTTATATACTTGTCATTTGCTCTTTTAGTTGCTGAAAAGAAAACTATTCCGTTTCATTCTTGTTTTGGTTTCGTGGTCCTTGGAGTTAAATTCATATGTTAAACTTTTAGAAATACAGTGATATCTAGTATATCCACAGTTATTTATTTTTTATTCACTTTTGTCAATTTACATATAAGTACTGTGTTCATATCATTACTAGCCCTTCCTCTCCTCATTCGAAACTATGTGTATTCCACCTATTCTTTAACTAATCATGACCACTTCTTTAATAGCAATACACGCACACACACACACACACACTTCTGAGTCTACTTAGTTTTGTTCATATCTACATGTTTCCAAGGACTGACTGCTATGCGAAGATTGTTTTCATTGAATCTACAGACAGAAGCCACTGTTTTTAAGTATGGATGAAATTGTAAGAGACAGTGTCAGGGCTTATGGCAAGCTGAGGACCAAGTGGAGTGTGGAGCTAAGTCACTCTGGAAGCTGAGGACCACGTGGAGCTAAGTCACTCAGGGAAGCTGATGAGAAAGAAAGGGGTGAGGGAACAAAACACCAAAAACAAAAACAAACAAACAAACAAACAGGATAATGCACTACATCCTTTAGGGGAAAAAAAAGATATCCTGTAATGTCAGAACGTTTTGTTTAGAAAAAATCTTGTTCTAGAGTGAGCATGAAGAAATCCACTGTTTATAAAATCTATTTCTTGAAGAGATTATTAATGCAGTCTTGGGTTCTAGGTCAGAAAGAGCTGAGGAGAAATCCATTCAGCTGTTCTCAGACTACAAGTATCATCACCACCATGGAGAACGCAAGATGGATGGTGTGTTCTCTGACTAAAGAAAGAATGATGAAGTTGGAAAGTGAATTACATAAGAGAAAAAGAAATCATTGCAGAAATCCCATAAACTAAATTTCAGTATTCCAAGTGCTTCTTTCTGGGCCATGAGAAGAATAAGCAGAAATTTCCTGCATTCTTTACTTCTTAGAAAAAGAAGTGGCCATTCCAACCTGACCATGATATGAAAGGAAACAAAGATTTTCTGACTCAGTGGAACACAGTACTGCAGAAGTTTGGCACTCGAAGCAAATGTCACATTTTAGTTAGAAGCAGAGGCCTCTCTGGAAGTTACTGATGCACCTCAAAGTTAAACTCTGAGTGCAAAGAGGAAGAGGTGATATTTATGGTTGGTAAAAGACATCTTTGAGAAGAATTCAGAAAAAATAATTCTTAGTTGTTCACATATACAGTTTTTCTCTTGTCTTATTCAACTAACAGTTATGTGGCCTGTGTGCCAACAAAACAAATACTCTAGAAGTTGCTTCTGGTACAGTAGAACGGTTTTAGAGCATTTAATGAAGTGTGACATGGCTGGCTGTTGAATATCTCAGGGTGCCTGGGAATGTCTAGATTACTTATAGAACACATGTATTTCTGATATTTAAAAAAAATGACTTAAAAATAAGTTGGTATTGAAATTTAGATTCAGGTAGTGGTTCACTGAACAGTAATGGAAACATTAAAATTCTATATTTCTTTTTTCTCTTTTAAAATTTATTTATAAAGCAGTGACCAGGCGACTGAACTCTGGGACCTAAAACGCCAGCACCCGTGATTGCCAGGTGAGCAGAACTCCCACAGTGAGAAAATCAAGTGGGAAAACCCTAGGGACACCCAGTTATTCCCCGCAAAAACCTCCGGGTGACCAGCGGCGCACAGCTCTGATCGGAACGAGCAGCCACTGCTCTGGGCGCCCGCAGCCTCCATTATAGACTGGATCACACACTCTCGCGGGCAGTCTGAGAAGGAACCGGGTGCCGTGTTCACCGAACTGCACCCTACGAGCACACACTGCACCAGGGTTCTGCTTCAACCCACGGGTGTGCGGCAGGCACGAACGGATCGACAGAGCCACCCCAGTCTGAGAAAGGCAGGGGACCGTTTTGACCAGTTTGCACTCTGCAGGCACGAGCCACTTGCTTCTGCCAGCAAAACCTCAGTCCTTGTGCCAGTCCGCTGGCAAGTCTGGGAGGAACCTGAGTTCCGCTTCAACCCACGGGTGCGCGTGCACGGCTCTCAGGAGCCACCCCAGACTGGCAAAGTCCCAGTACCATCTTGACCAGACCACACACTGAGGACCAAAACCTCAGTCCCTGTGTGGGTCCACAGGACAGACAGAGAAGGGCTCGGGCACCATTTCAGATAGGCCTGCATTCAGCGGAGTCACACCAACCCAAACCCATTGTGTGTGCCCCAAATATCATCTCAGACCGGGGTGCACAGCCCCTGGCCCAGA
>JAQQSO010001934.1:0-14833 GCA_028658305.1 Pachyuromys duprasi
AAGGGTACAATTCACTGGGTTTTAGTATATTCACTACCACATAATTTTAAGAAAAAAAATATTTCTCCCCAAAGAGATTTTCCAGTATTTATTTTCCATGTGTCTGCCCTTCATTAGACACCACTGCTTAATTTCTGTATGTATAGTATTATCTATTCTAGATATTATATAAAAATGGACTCACATAACATGCAGACTTCTATATGATTTCATTCAAATGTGACAATGTTAAAGGCTCATTTATACTGAAAAAAAAAAAAAGAAAGACTGTCCTGTGGGCGCCGCCATCTTGAAACCTTAATTTTATTTTTATTAAATACACTTTATTCACTTTGTATCCCAGCTGTGGCCCCTCCCCTCCCAACTTCACCCTCCCTCTTTCTTCTCCTATGCCCCTCTACCAGTCCAATGATGAGGGAGGTCCTCCTCCCTTTCCATCTGACCCAAGTCTATCAGGTCTCATCAGGAGTGGCTTCATTGTCTTCCTCTGTGGCCTGGTAAGGCTGCTCCCCCCTCAGGTGGAGGTGATCAAAGAGCCAGCCCATGAGTTCATGTCAGAGATGGCCCCAGTTCCTCTTACTGGGGAACCGTTTTGGACACTGAGCTGCCATGGGCTACATCTGTGCATGGATTCTAGGTTATCTCCATGCATGGTCCTTGTTTGGAGTATCAGTCTCACAGAAGACTAGTGAACATATTTTGTATGATTCAAATTATTTTAAGTTTCATGAGGTTGCTTTCTGGCTTGGAGTTTGGTATGTTTTGGTGTCTTTACACTTTTTTAATGTTTACTTAATGATAATACATATATCTCTTTTGTTCAGGGAAAATATAGTTTGGTCAAATCAGGTGACAGTGATTTCTGATCTTGTTTATGTTACAGACTTTTATCTCTCCTTCCTCTTTACGACCAAGAGAGATGCTGACATCTTTGATAACTGTAGTTTTACTTTTAGATATTACTTTTGTGTTGTGTGTATTGATATTCTATTATTAAGAACATTTGCGAGGGCCTCTGAAAGACTCTAACTAACAATGAATCAAAGCTGATATTAAGACTCACGACCAAGCCATTGCCAGAGTGCAGGAATCATATGAAAAAAGGGGGAGTTACTAAGATTTGGCGAGAACAAGAGCTCCACAAAGACCAAATAGATTAGGGCACAGGGGTCTTTTATGAGACTGTCTCTCCAACCAAGGACCATGTATGGTTATAGCCTAGAACCCCTGCTTGTATGTAGCAAATGGTAGCTCAATACCCAAGTGGGTATACTAGTAAGGAGAACAGGGACTATTTTGGACATGAACTCAATGGCTGGCTCTTCAACCTCCCCCTCCCCACCCCCCCGAGGGAGGAGCAGCCTTGCTAGGCCACAGAAGAGGACATTGCAGCCAGTCCTGAGGAGACCTGATAAGCTAGAGTTAGATGGAAGGGGAGGAGGTCCTCCCCTATCAGTGGACTTGGAAAGGTGCAGGGAGGAGATGAGGGAGGGAAGTGGGGGGATAGGGAGGGAATGCAGGAGGGGGCTACAACTGGGATACAAAGTACATAACCTGTGATTAATATGAAAATAAATAAATTACTTAAAAAGAACATTTGCAATTAGTATTTTTATTTTAAATCATTTTACAAATTATTCCTGAAATTTTATTTAATTACTTATTTTATTTCTGAATTCTTTTTGCTTTAAAGAACTTCTTTGAAAGTCAGATATCTTAAGGAGAAAGCACTGTGCACTCTATCTTAAGGATAGAGCAGTTGCGATAGAATGATCAGCTGGTCATACTAAAATATCTCTGGGGACACAAAAGCCATTTTCCAACTCCACATCGATGGTATTTTTCAATTATGCAATGATATCCCCTTTAACAGCCTGCTATGCATTATTGTGCATAATTTACCTTTACAATTATGGCTCTGCAGAAGAACTGGTAATTGCTTCAGATCTACAAAATAACTAAGTGCTCTCTTCCATATGAGCAAGAGTGACTACTCTGAATACTTAATTTCAAAACTTGCTGAATTGACAGAGGAATGATAGAAAGGGCCAATATGAATGCTTTTTAAAAAAATTGATGAGGAGAAAAGGAAACTAAAACTGTATGGACTTTCTAGACCTGCCACAGCTCTGAATAATGACATGGAAACTTCTATCTATTTATAATAGCTTTAGGACATAGCTTGTTCTTGTTCCCAACTAGCTCCTATAACCTATGTTAACCCATTTACGTTAATCTATGTTCTGGCTATCACATGGCTTCTTACCTCTCCTCAGTTTCATATATCACACTTCTATAGTCAAATCTTCTCATCCTTTCCCAAAGTTCTTATCTCTCCCAAAGTCCTACCTATTCTCTGCTGCCTCTGATATAGGCCATTCAGCTCTTTATTCTACTACTCAGAAGATAATTAAGAATAATGTTTACAAAATACTGAGACATCTCCTTGATGGTTAAGGGCTTGAGCATTTCTTTAAGTGTTTCTCTGCCATTCTGTACTCCTCTACAGAGAATTCTCTTTTTAGCTCTGTACCCAATTTTTTAATTGGATTGCTTGATTTGTTGCTTTTTAACTTCTTTAGTTCTTCATATATTCTGGATATCAGTCCTCTGTCAGACATAGGGTTGGTGAAGATCCTTTCCCAGTCTGTAGGCTGTTGCTTTGTTCTGACGACAGTGTCTTTTGCTTTACAGAAACTTTTCAGTTTCATGAGGTCCCATTTATTGATTTTTCCTCTTAGAGCCTGTGCTGTTGGTGTTCTGCTCAGGAACTTGTCTCCTGTGCCAATGAGTTCTAGGCTCTTCCCCACTTTTTCTTCTAACCGATTTAGTGATTTTATGTTGAGGTCTTTGATCTACTTGGACTTCAGTTTTGTAAAAAATATGGATTTATTTGCATTTTTTCTGCATGTAGATATCCAGTTAGACCAGAACCATTTGTTGAAGATGCTGTCTTTTTTCCATTCAATGGTTTTGGCTTCTTTTTCAATACTCAAGTATCCATAGGTATGCGAGTTTATTTCTGGGTCTTCTATTTGGTTCCATTTATCAACCATTCTGTTTCTAAGCCAATACCATGTAGTTTTTATCACTATTGCTCTGTAGTCAGGGAGATGCAAATCAAAACGACCCTGAGATTTCACCTTACACCCATCAAAATGGCTAAGATAAAAAACTGAAGTGAGAATATATGCTGGAGAGGTTCTGGAGAAAGGGGAACCCTCCTCCATTGCTGGTGGGAATGTAAACTTGTACGGCCACTTTGGAAATCAATCTGGTGCTTTCTCAGAGAATTATGAATAGTGCTACCTCAAGATCCAGCTATGTCACTCCTATGCATATATCCAAAAGATGCTCAAGTGTACAACAAGGACATTTGCTCAGCCATGTTCATAGCAGCTTTATTTGTAATAACTAGAACCTGGAAACAACCCAGATGTCCCTCAGTTGAGGAATGAATACAGAAATTGTGGTACATTTACACAATGGAATACTGCTCAGTAATTAAAAACAAGGAAATCATAAAATTTGCAGGCAAATGGTGGGAACTAGAAAACATCATCCTGAGTGAGGTATCCCAGAAGTAGAAAGAGACACATGGTATATGTTCACTTATAAGTGGATGTTAGACATATAACAAATAGTTACATTTTTCTGTATGCAGTGCCTGTATTTTGTCCCAAGAAAAGTGCCTAATGGAACTTGTTGCTTTGGTCAGCAGCTCTTAAGAGACACTGGGAAATATTTTCCCAGTGGCTTCAGTCTCACTATTTGCTTCTTAAGAGGTCTGAATCTCTACAGAGTGCTATAGCCTTAGCACTGTTTCCTGCTAACTCTAGCTCATTGGGCTTCCTCTATGTTCTAGTCTCTTCTCACATTTTCTCCAAATGCCCTGGAAAAATGCACAGGATGTGGGTTTACCCAGTGAACAGGAAGAGATTCAGTTTTTCTTTAAAATTTTATTCTTACACTTTGTCTTAGGGTTACTATTCTGGAATAAAACACTATAAGAACAACAACAAAACTTGGGGAGAAAAGGGTTTATTTGGCTTATACCTCTACATTTCTGCTCATCATTGAAGGGAGTCAGGACAGGAACTCAAGTAGTGCTGGTACCTGGAGGCAGGTGCTGAATCAGAAGCCATGGAACAGTACTTCTTACTGGTTTGTACCTGTGGCTTGCCTACCTTCTTCACTCTATTTGTCTTGTAGAACCTAGAGCCACCAGACTAAGGGTAATCACACCAGTAATGGACTGGTCTCTCCCACATCAATCAGTAATTAATAAATGCCCTACAGGCTTGCTTGCAGTCTGATCCTATGGAGAAATTTCCTCAATTGAGGCTCCCTCCTCAATGATGACTCAAGCTTGTGTCAAGTTGACATAAAACTAGCCAGGACAACTCTTAATAAAAAGCATTCATTATGTTGTCAAAAATACATCATTCAGCTATTGTTTTTGGGTTGGGTTTTTCTATTTCTAAATAATGTGTTTAAAAATGATGCATTACACATTTTGTGAATTATAAATTCTGCATATTTGTCTGTAGTGACAAAAATAGAAATATTAAGAATTTGAGAACCAAGAAATTCTTGTATTTGGAATTTTTATTCTTTTAAAAAATTTTTAATTAATTACACTTTATTCACTTTGTATCCCCCCATAAACCTCCCCTCTCAGTCTCACCTTCCCTCTCCCTTCTCCACGCATGTCTTTCCCCAAGTCTACTGTTAGGGGAGGTCTTCCTCTCCTTTCTGATCCTAGTTTACCAGCTCTCATCAGGAGTGGCGGCATTCTCTTCCTCTGTGGCTTAGTAAGGCTGCTCCCCCCTCAGGTGGAGGTGATCAAAGAGCAGGCCAATCAGTTCATGTCACAGGCAGTTCCTCTTCCCATTGCTATGGAACCCACTTGGACACTGAATTGCCATGGGCTACATCTGTGCAGGGGTTCTAGGTTTTCTCCTTGCATGGTCCTTGGTTGGAGTATCAGTCTCAGGAAAGACCCCTGTGCTCAGATTTTTTTGGTTCTGTTGCTCTCCTTGTGGAGCTCCTGTCCTCTCCAGATCTTACTATTTCCCACATCTTTCATGAGATTCCATGCACTCTGCCCAACACTTGGCTATAAGTCTCAGCATCTGCTTTGATATTCTGCAGGACAGAGTCTTTCAGAGGCCCTTTGTGAGAGGCTCCTAACTTGTTTCCTGTTTTCTTCTTCTAATGTCCATCTGCTTTGCCTTTCTGGTTGGGGATTGAGCATTTTAGCCAGAGTCCTCCCTCTTGATTAGTTTCCTTGGGTGTATAGATTTTAGTAGGTTTATCCTATATTATATGTCCATATAAGTAAATATATACCGTGTGTGTCTTTCTGCTTCAGATAGCTCACTCAGGATGATCCTTTCCAGTTCCCACCATTTACCTGCAAATTTCATGATATCCTTGTTTTTTATTGCTGAGTAATATTCCATTGTGTAGATGTACTACAATTTCTGTATCCAATCCTCAGTTGAGGGGCATCTGGATTGTTTCCAGATTCTGGCTATTACAAATAAAGCTGCTACAAACATGGTTGAGCAAATGTCCTTATTGTGTACTTGAGCCTTTTTTGGATTTATGTGTAGGAGTGGTATAGCTGGATCTTGAGGAAGTGCTATTCCTAGTTGTCTGAGAAAGTGCCAGATTGACTTACAGAGTAGTTGTACATGTTTACATTCCCACCAGCAGTGGAAGAGGGTTCTCCTTTCTTCACAACCTCTCCAGCATGTGTTGTCACTTGAGGTAGATATTCTGATGGGTGTGAGATGAAATCTCAGGGTCGTTTTGATTTGCGTTTTCCTGATGGCTAATGATGTTGAGCATTTCTTTAAGTGTTTCTGTGCCATTCGATATTCCTCTATTAAGAGTTCTCGGTTTAACTCTGTTCCCAGTTTTTTAATTGGGTTACTTGATTTGTTGCTTTTCAACTTCTGTAGTTCTTTATAAATACTAGATATTGGCCCTCTGTCAGATATAGGGTTGGTGAAGATTCTTTCCCAATCTGTAGGCAGTCGTTTTGTTTTGATGACAGTGTCCTTCGCTTTACAGAAGCTTTTCAGTTTCATGAGGTCCCATTTATTGATTGTTGCTTTTAGAGCCTGTGCTGTTGGTGTTCTGTTCAGGAAGTTGTCTCCTGTACCAATGAATTGTATTTGGAATTTAAAAAATTTACTTACTCTTTGAGAATTTCATACGGTACTTTTTTTTTTTAAATCACATTTTGTTCTGACCACAAACTTCTTCTCGATCTTCCTCTTTCTATTCCTCCAACTTCATGTTCTTTCTCACTCTTAAAGAAAGAGTCACTAAAATCATAAAGTCTGATTTTTGTTGGCTAGGTGCTATTGAACAAGTGTTCTGTTCTGGAGTTTGGCTAATTTGGTCACTGTCATACCATTGGAGAAAACTGATTTTCCCCTCTGTAAAGCTGTTATATATAAGCAGTTTCTTGGCTATGGGTGATACTTTGTTCCTACTTCCTTGTTACCAGACTGGGATTTTATCTGGCTTGAGGGTGTGAGGGTCCTGTGCATGCTGTCACCATCTCTATGAGTTTACATGTTTATCTGCCCTGCGGTGTCTGGAAGTTTTTCCTTGGAGTTGTCCAGCACACCACGCTCATACTCTTTCTACTCTTTTCTGCATGGATCCGTGAGCCTTGAGGGTAGAGGTGTGTTAAAGATATCCAATTGAGGGTTGAGCACTCTAAAATCTCTCATTTTCCGCATGTTCTATATTTATGGTTCTCTGTGTTAATTATCATTTATCCTGATGAGGACTGAGAGATGTAACGATCTATGTGAATAGTACTATGTCATTAGGAGTTGTTTTACTGCTATGTTTATTTAGTAGAATAATAACAGTAGGCTTTCCTCTGGGGCCTATAACCTATTTAGTCTGAGGTTATTGACCTCATTAATAGTATCAAGTATGGATCCCATCTTGTGGCATTTTAAAGGAGCCTTTTTGTAACACCTTATCTTAATTAACATATGTCAAGATTGAGGAAGTTCAATTCAGTAAACTGTTCTTCCAACAACTAATTATTATAGAAGTGGGATTTAAAATCTCAGTCTCCAGATTGTTAGCTTATCATATTTTATGGTCTTATACATGTCTTATTTTTAATTCCTTACCCTAACTTTACTCTTATCTACAGAGAAACTCATTTCTCCACTTAACACTTAAAACTAAAATTATGTAGAAGCAAATCAGGCAAAAGAGACGAAGAAGGACAGTTGCATGACCCTCAGGACACATATATCAAGGAAACCATATTTAAGTTGTCTGCTGCTGCAATAACACTTGTGTGTAATTTTTGTCTCCTGTGTTTACAGCTACAGAGGCCATAAATGTAATTGTATTTTTAAAGTTTGCACTGCTCACGTGTAACATTGCTTACAAATTTAAGAACATAGCCATAAAATAGCTAGGATATTTCTGGTCTGAAAGGGTACAAAAGAAAGTTAAATTGGTTTTTCTGTGGGTGGGCATGGTTACCCCTATAATTGTCCTCCCTTTAGAAATAATGCTCTTGTGCCTCTTTAAGAATTGGAGTCATTCTTTTATTAGTGTGTGTGTGATGTACCCACAAGGGTGTTGTCCCACATGTGAATCTAGTTATAATAAATTGTGATTATAAGAAATGTCATATCCACAGCTTTATTTTATTAGCAGGAAGTATTCATATTTGTGCATATTTCTTCTCATGAGGTTTAACAGAAACTATGATGGGAATAACTTCCTACATTTTTATTAATGACTTCACACTTCAGAGTATCTGAAATGGAGAAGTGCAAGCTTTCTGACCTGAAGCAACAGCATAGCACAGAGCTCAGCTAATCGCTTTTACTCAGGGATCAAAACCTAAGAGACATCTTTGATGTAGGCTTATTCAGTGAGGTATACAGAATATTGCTCATAGCAATTTTTATATCTCAGGATGTGTTATTGAGGTCCACAGTTCAGATAGCAAAAATAATTTGCTAAATACCTTTGATCATTTTCATATATTCACAGTTTGAGAGAAATCATATCTTTCCATCATTTCTCCCAGCACGGATGAAGATCTTTCCACTCAGCTTCATAAATGATTCTTGATTTTTCAAGCTACTTTTTTAGCTATTAGGAAAACTTTCAATGCCTTTACTCTCTAATGCCTTGGGGATTTCAGTTGCTGAAATAAGAAGAAAAAGTTCTCCATTTCATTATGGAAAGCTTTTTAAAAAATGTATTATTTGTGAAAAGTTGATTTATAAATTTACACATGAACCAGTTTTTCTTTAGACCTCACACAAAAAATTATTAAATTTATCTTATCTCATTTGTATGTTCTAAGTCTGTTTAAGTTTTGGTGATCTCAGTGCTAATATAAAAATAATAAGAAGTAATAAATAGCCTAAAAGTATTAAAGTATGGAGGTATTTTTTAAATTTGATTTTAGCAAGAGAGAATCAAAATTTAGATTTATTTTTTAAAAAGGAGAACATTTAAGATTATACAGTCTTCTTTCATTTGCTCAGCAATGTACTTGATCAATATAAGATACGCAATTATAAAATGAATTCTTATCTGCTAATAACAACTTCTAAATACAAAACAACTTGCTCAAATGATAAACACTCTAATTTTTTATTAAAATTATTCACGTAGATGTTAAGGAACTTATATGTCTAAATTAACCAAGACTCCACAAAACATTTGTCAACTTGTATGAGTTTAGTGCAGTGTTTTCACAGAACCTGGAGGTTGTATCAGTAACTAAAAAGCACAACTTCCTGTGGCTTTTAAACTCTAATTTTTGAAGTAATTATTTGCAATTAGGTGATTGTTCCTTAGCATAGTGACGGGCTCTTCTGTCTTCTAAAATATATTTTATTAGTTCTTTATTAGAATTTTATATAGTGGTTTTGGACTGTATTTACCCTATTTCTCCCAACACTTACCAGATTCACCCCAGTTCTCTCCCCACCCAAGGTTGTGTCTTTTCATCTCATCAAGGCCAATTTGTGCTGCTCAATTATTCTTAGATGTTTGGCTTTACACTTGAGTGTGGTCATTTGATTAAGGCTATAGTCTTAGAGAACTGCTCTTTCCTTTCCTAGTTGTTGACATTTGCTGGAGGCTCCTCAGGTAGGAGAGGAACTTCATGCCCTTCCCCCATTCTCCCAATGTTGGGATTTAGTCTGGGTTGAGCTTGCATAAATCTTAGGCATGCTGTCAAAGCATGAATATTTTCTCTCTTTTTATTAATTATTATTATTTTTTACAATGTATTCAGTTTGTTTCCCGGCTGTTTTCCCATCCATTGTCTCCTCCCACTCCTACCCTCCCTCCCTCATCTCCTCCCATGCCCCTCCACTGAAAGGGAAGTTCCTTCTCTCCTTCTATCTGACCTTAGCATATCAGGTCTCATCAGGACTGGCTGAATTTTCTTCCTCTGTGGCCTGGCAAGGCTGTACTCCCCAGGCAGAGATGATCAGAGAGCCTACCACTGAATTCATGGCAGAGTCAACCCTTGCTCCCCTTACTAGGGAAACCACATGGAGACTGAGTCTATGGACTAAATCTGAGCAAGGGTTTTATGTCCTCTCCATGTATGGGCCTAGGTTGGGGTGTCAGTCTCTGCATAGCATGAAATTTTATATGCAGTTTCCCTGATGTTTCCAGAAGACACTGCTTCTTTTTTGTCATCTACCACCTCTGGGTCTTAAACCCATTTTGATCCCTTTTCTTTAATTACAATTGAGTCTGTATCATTCCGTTTAGGGAAGACATTCTGCTGGTCTTTTATTCTCTTATATTCCAGTTTTTCAAATCTATATTGGTCACCATCTACTGCAAAGAGAAGCTTATGTAGTGAGAGTTGAGAGATGTCTTTTTTTTTTTTAAATCTATGGGTCTGGTGATAAGTCATTAGAAGTCAGTTTGATATTATGTCAGTTTAGCAGATTACTTTCTGAAACTGAAAACTGAAATTAGGGAGAATTTCAGTGGAGGAAATTAGTGGAGGAAATCACCTTGCTAAGGAAACTAAGCAATCCAGGTACCGCCTCTAATTATGTTACCAAGGACTTAGAAAATATAAAAAGTTTAATAAAGGCTCTTTGCTTGCACATGCTACAACATGTGACTTGAGTGCCATTTTAATAAAGAAAGCTCTGTGATAACAGGTTGGAGGTCTACAAGATATTCATAAAACAGAATTAGGAGACTAGAAAATCACAGCATGTTTGTGTGATTCTGTCTTTATGAGACTTCCAACCCATATTTATCTGAATTTCTCTCTTCAGTCAGATTAAACTTATTTGATGCCACAAACAATTAAAATCATTCTCACTCATATGGCTTTCTCTGCCTCTATGCTAACAATTTGAATTACCATTTCAGTTTTGAGTTGTGTTGGCCTGTCTGTATCCAATGGGAAATCAAGATGCTTAACAAGCATGTGGTTCAGTTTCCCTAGAAGTAATAAATATGAGACATTTCGGTAAGATGTCAATAAAAAATCTTCTAATATATAACATAAATATATAATTTGCAGTATTTGCTTTCGTACAAATAGTACATTTTTTTCTTTTCATAATAATTTAAATTTAAACACACACATACATATACACAGACAAAAACCCTCACAGGCAGGACATAAAGGTGGTAACAGGGACTAAGAGAGATGAAAAAAAAATCTAAGTTATGCTAACTAATTTGCTAAAAAGAATGTAACGAATATGTAACTCCTACTTCAAAGTTCTTGTGAAATAATGATTCAGTATAAAACATTCACATGAAAGAGGCAAAGGTGCTACAAGCACACCACTACAAACTCTATGTGCTTTGATTTGCTGTGTGCCCTTTATAAGCCAACTGCTGGTTTAAGTACTTGGATATTAACAATGAAGAAAACTGGAAGACTCCCAACTCTGAATAGCTTCAGGGTTTCAACAGTAGGATCAAAAGAGAATGCAGTAAATTTATTTTCTTAAAACTTCTTTGAAATGCATTCACTGAGAGAAAGAAAGAAATGGAGTATTTCTAGTTTTCACTCAATAAGAATTCAATAACTGATTAGACTTTAGATTTATTTAATTAATCCTTTCTGAGAAGAGGTGAGTTTTGCTAAATATGGTCTTAGCCTGCAGTTTCAGTTTGTTCCAGCTTCAAAAACATCAATATGTGATTGAAGACTTGTGAATATATCTGTTGGCCTGGAATCCAAGGCAGAGACTCACAGAGCCTCTAGTTGTCTTAGATAACATTAATTTACAGGAAAAATCAGTAAGCTCATTCTCCAAATGGAAAATTGACACATGCCAGTAAGCAAAAGTGGCATTTTCCACTTATACCTTTAAATATGGACAAGAACTCACTGAAAAGGCAGACTTAGGGAAGCTGGTGGGCACCGTATCATTCCAGTGTTCAATCTTGTACCTGGAATGGAAAACCAGGAGTCCACCATTGTTTTTGTAATAGACTGACATCTATTATTAGTTCAGACTGCCAAAGTAGGGGGCATAGATACCTCAGTGAGAATCTTCTTTTCCATTTCTATAAGAAAAGAAATAGTAATCTGAAGTGGAAGTTTCTGGTTTCTTTGAAGACTGAGTTTTGTCATGTGATGTTTTGCCCAGGTTGGCTTGTGAGAAGGCATGTGATGTATTGCTGTGAGCTCTCATATGTGAAGGGCATGGCTTTGGCCACCTGAGAACATCTGTGGTAGACTCTGAGGAGAGGACATATATAGAGGTCCACTCCCAGGAGACATCACTATTTAGCTTGATAATGTTGTGTTGATCTTCATGCTTGACTTCACAGACACTTAACTTCACAGAGAGAGACATTCCAGAAAATTTCTCAGAGCAATCCAACTGAGTCTTTTGGCTTTCACTGACTTGTCCTGCCTGATCTTCTGAATTCTGTTGCTGCTTAGTGTTGACCTTTGGATTAGGCTGCTGGTATTCTGACAACTGAGTTGGTAATCCCCTAAAGATCCATTGACCATAATCATCAAGAAGTAGATAAAAGAGGTTTACAGCCCTTTTTCCTACTAATCTCCTACCTAAAGTTGTGTGTGGGGGTGTTGGAAAGGAGGTAAAGGTGTTTAAGAACCCTAAATAAAGTAGGATTGGTGAAAAATCTAAGCCTACAGTAATCTCATATTCGTGCTATGTTGTCACATTAAAGGATCTTTTTTAGTTATTTGATGATTTATGTTAGTACATTTTGTAATATAATAAATATTATCAAGCTCAAATCCAAGTAAAAAATATCTTAATTATATTAATTACCCTCACCATGTGGTAATTCTGTTTGTTCCCTTGTCTATCTCTCAAAGGTGACTGATATATAAAATTTTATGCTCAAAATTATTTTGCTTATTTTTGTTATTTTAAAAATTATATTATATTTTGCCTCTTATTTTTATAAAATACTTCTTAATGATAAATATTTTGACTACAAGTATGTCTCTGCATCACATATATGATTGGTGTCTACAGAAGTCAGGAGAGGGTGTCAGATCCTTTGGGACTGGAGTTGTAAACCACCATGTGGGTTCTGGGAGTGAAACCTGGGTCCTCTGAAAGAGCAATCAGTTCTTTAACCTCCACATCATCTTTCCAGCTCCTCTTTATTTATTTGTTTTTAAAGAGTGATGATCCATGCATGTATTATAAATCTTGCTTAGTTTTGCTTCAATTTCAAACTTTCTAAAAGGGTCTTGGATGTATATAGTCTTTTGAATTTGATTCATCCTGTTACTGAAACTGTACTATGGTTTTACAATGAGGACAGAATTATCACCCACCCCCAACCACCTTTTAAATTATGCAGTTTTCTCAGCTCAGTGCAGATCTCTGAAACTGATGAAACTATCTCTGGCTGATAGCTGTGAACTCCTTGCAGCTCTTGCATCAATGTCTGTTCTTGATGGAACAGCTGCCCTTCATCTACATTTCTGGGATTTTGCTATCAGCAATAATATTTGAGGCTGGATGCCAAAAAAAGTAGCTGAAACTAGACCATCTATCTCAGAGGTCACTAGGCCTTCCAAATCTCTCAAACGCTAGGAGACAATTGCTTTTACTGTGTTCCTGGTCCCTCCTCATGTAACATGCAGCTGATTCATCTAGGACTTACCTGAAAAAAATCTAGGAAGAAAGAAGACAACTTTTTGATGCTCAAGTCTAGAGAGGTGGATTTTATACACCAAAGAACATCCCTGGATTCAAAACAGTGGAGGATATAAATGTTTCTTAATCTCTGTGAAAAGTGGATTCAAAATTCCTTTCTTGCAAGAATTCTCAGTCTTTCTTGGAACCTCCTCTATTTTATTATTGATACAGGGAAGAAGCAGTTCTATGCCATTTCCCAAGGGGAGGAGAAAGACATGTCATGGTACTATCCCATAACATTATTGAGAACTATTTCTCTATGGTAATATCAGACCAAGTAGCTCAGATGAATTATACAGTTTTTATTTGTGTCATTCTTAAGAAAATGTCTATTCCATCTACTGTGTTTAGCTTAGGTATCTGAACAAATGTTTTGTAGCAAATTAGAAAAACTTCAAACTCTGGGTTTGTATTGATTGTCTTAGTAGTAGAGTGAAAGGCAGGTAGGATTAGATCATTGTTTTCTATTTAGTGCAACTGAATTGCATCACTCTGATGATTATGTATTGCTTCCTGTAAGTTGAAAAGCTATTTTGGGAAAAATGGAAGTTGAATAGAGTTGGAGGAGAATTTTTAATGGAGAGACAGCCAACCTTTCAATGGGCTTTTCTAAGTGGCTCTTTCCAGAGCACCCGTCTATCTACTTACATCATTTTTATCTAAGGAACTATTGATATGCTTTCATATTTTGATCATATAACACAAATACAGAAAACTTCTTGCATTTTATCCAAAGTTAGAAAGGTATTCTTCAACAATTATTGAACAAGTAAAGCATTTCATTATAAGTGAAAATTCTAAAATATTTTCAGAGAAATCAAAATCAGTATTATCTAGTTAATACTGAAAAGCTAAATTTGTTCATTGCTGGTATGTATTTCACATCCATCTGGAGAATGTAAAGTGACAAATTTAAATGTAAAGGAGAGGTATTTTTGACTTTAGAAAATCAATTTAAATATTTTTCTGTTTATGGTTTACAAATAAAAAGTTTTATTATGTGTTTAGAGATTGACATTAGATAATTCCCCCCCAAATTTAAAGTTAAGCTTTTGCTTTCATCCTCACATACTACAAAGCTAAAGTCCATATGATACTATTTAGCTTAAGTGTATTTAGTTTTTGACATTCAACACCAGGAACAATGGTGTAGGAGAGGGAGTCTTTTGTTCAACACTTTTATGAAAGCCCAAAGCATTGTCCAAAGATATTCTTCATGAGGATTTTAATGGGTAGCTGTAAAGCAATGAAGCAAAAAATTGCAGCTGGTCATACTGTCTGAGAGATAGCCACTGAGACACCTTTGAGTAGCCTAGTAAGAGTGAGGGGATCAGTAAGCGACTCTGGCATCTTCTATCTGCCCTTCAAGAGATACTAAGAGGAAGTACAAGAGGCCAACATGTAGACTGACCAAGGTAGACTTGCCAGCTATGTGAAGTGGCTCATCCCTGCTTCTGGTATGAAATCCAAATTAAAAATGGATGCTATCCACCATATAAACAAACTGAAGGAGAAAAACCACATGATCATCTCCCTAGATGCCGAAAAAGCATTTGACAAAATCCAACACCCATTCATGTTTAAAGTCCTGGAGAGACTAGGGATACAAGGCACATACCTAAACATAGTAA
>JAQQSO010001935.1:0-14833 GCA_028658305.1 Pachyuromys duprasi
CTGTAGTACAGCTTGAGGTCAGGGATGGAGATACCTCCAGATGATCTGTTGTTGTAGAGAAATACCTTCACAATTCTTCACAGACCTTGAAAGAAAAATACTCAACTTCATATGGAGAAACAAAAAACCCAGAATCTCCAGACACATTTCTTTCACAGACATGTGAACATTTTGTTAGCAAGGAAAGTGGTATGGTGCTGTGACTCGGTGCTGGAGAGGCAACAATCGGATGCATAATTTATTACATATTCAAGGGAATTCATAGCACCTAACGGCAGCACTGTAGCTTCATGAAGTTTAGAAAGGACAGAGATATGAAAGAGATTTCTAGAATGTCATGTGCTATCGTTTGCAACTAGAATGTGCCCCCAAAGTCCACAGGATCAAAGCCTGGTCCCTGTCTGCTACTCTTAGGGAACAGAAGAGACTTCAATGGGAAAGATCTAACAGAGCATTTAGGAAATGGCTGTGTGGCCTTAAATGATGTCATGGGACTCTGAAATCTTTCCTCTTTCTCTTTCTTGTGGTCATAAGGTAAGTGACTATGTCTGACCACATGCCTGCCAAGATGCATTGTCCTGCTACAGGACCAAAACAGGCAGACAAACTGACCATGATCTGAAACCTCAAAAGATGGGTCTTTAATTTTAGTTATTTTTCTTTTTAAGTTTATGCATGTTCTGCCTCAATGTATGTCTGTTCACCACATGTTTGTAGGGCCCCCAAAGACCAGTAGAGAAAGCTGGATTCCCTGGGACAGGAGTTAAAGATGACTGTGAGCCACTGTATGTGCTGGGCATGGAACTCTGAATAAGGGCAGCTAGTGTTCTTAACTGCTGAGTTCTCTCTCCAGCCCCATAGCCTTTCATTTTTATAAACTGATTATCTTAAGTACCTGTTACAGAGACAGGAAACAGCTTGCCAAACCTTATAAGCCATTAAAACACTTCTCAATAAATCACAGAAGGTATAAAATATATAGTTTCAGAAGAGTTAAAATTATCTTTGCTTCTGAGAGAGGAGGTCAATGCTACAACCTGGAATGCCCTAATTCTTCTCTTTTTGGAATGTATAGACTGTTGCCATAGCAATAATGGTAACCACAACAGTAGGTCACCAACACTTCATTACGATTTAATGACAGGAAGAGAAAGAAGGATATCTTGTCATTTTAGTTGTACGGGAGAATTTTGGTAAGAACATGCTGTGACTTGGCCAGGATCTGCACTCGTAAGAAAACACTGAGAAAGCCAAACTGTCCGTTTTATAGCTTATTTCAAAGAGCCAGTGTTCCGAAGCATGGTGTCCTCATGTGTCATGTGGAAATACAGGCTGGGCGGGAAAAAATTCTCACGCTGAGTCATCTGTGTCAACCCCAAGGCTCTTGTCGCTGTCTTCCACACACTGGAACCAGAAGGCTTTTTTGGTCCTCCAGCTAGCTAGGGGCGTAGATTCCCTTAATCTTTAAAAATCAATTTACTTTGTGGTAATGTACCGAATGTTACTTTTAAACTTCATTAAATATTACTTGTCATGTTAGAGGTGATTTAGTTTATGAGAAGGGATACTGTGTGCCTTGTTATCATGTGCATTTGGTCAATAGACTATAACTCAGAGACACCATCACATATCACTCAGAAATACTCCTGAAGGTATCTCTTAAAAAAGACATTTTCCCTTGGCCCAGGGGGTCCTGCAGAGACTGATATTCCAACCAAGGCATGGAGATGACCTAGAACCCCTGCTCAGAGGAAGCCCATAGGCTACTCAGTTTCCAATTGGGCACCCTAGTAAGGGGAACAGGGGCTGTCTCTGACATGAACTCAGTGGCTGGCTCTTTGTTCACCTCCCCCTGGCCACAGAGGAAGATGATGCAGTCAGTCCTGATGAGACCTGATAAGCTAGGGTCAAGTAGTAGGGGAGGAGGTCCTCCCCTATCAGGGGAGTAGGGAAAGGGGAGAAAAGGGGGTGTGGTTGGGACTGGGAGGAGACAAGGGAGGGGGCTGCAGTGGGGATACAAAGTGAAACAATAAATAATAAATACATAAATAGAAATAAGAGACACTTTCCTTTAATGCTGTGTCAGCTACCCAAGACTGGATCATAAGAATCCAGATGTGTTCTCCTCCAGGCCTGTAATACCAGCACTTGAGGGGGCCAGAGACAGGTAAGAGCTTGGTGTCTGCCAGCATAACTATGAGTCACCATCTCCAGGTTCACAGAGAGGTCTTCCTGTAAAGGAGTAAGGTGTGGAGAATTATGGAGACACTCAGTGGTCTCCTCTGGTGAATAACACACACACACTCACACGCACCTTATTCATACATTAAAAAATCCAATTGTTATTTATATATTCTTTAGTACCAAGTTTTTATATGCTGCCATGCACCCTGTAGCAATGCTTCAGTCAGTGTTCATACATACATATGTGTATGTATATATGGATTAGAGTGAAAGTGAAAGATCCCTGTCACTCAGAACCAGTGTAGCCAGTGCGGGACACAGTATAATGCTTCACTCACATGCTTGTAGTTTCAACTGCGGTACATAAGCATGGTGTGTGGCCAGTTGTGTAAACATTCAGCACATGCGATATGAACGGAGTGGAAGAAAGGAACATGTTTCTGGCTCAATAGGCTGTAAATCTTATCATTATTTTAGAATATATTCCTTTAATTTTAACTTTTCTTTCCTGTACTGGATGTTTCAATTCACAACACAAATGGAAACTATAAATCCATATAACAAATTAACTTTGTAACCTGTACACACACGTATTGCCATGAAACCTTTAGAAACAGAGCGAAGACGTGCTCATAGACAATGCAAAGCACTGTGAATCGCTGGGTGGTGTCAGCAGGTCTGGGGGATGTGCCCACCTTGAGTGTCCTTTGGGAGAAGACAGGCAGAGTGGTCCTCACAGCTTGGAACATGTCTATTGGGGGGATTAGACACTCTATGGCTGTTTGTTGTAAAATGAGTTGCGGTTTATGAGAGCAGCAGTCTTGTACAAATGTTTGCTACGACTCTTAACTCCACAAAAAGATCATACAACATGGCTGACCTACACCATTTATGCTTGTAAATGCCCTCAGTGGTGATGAATCACCCCCACATTGCATTTCTCAGAATGTATCCCTGCCATTATGTGATACAGGACTGTAAATCATTTAGATTTGCTTACATATGTATTTTTATCCATATGTCATACACAGCATTATAAATGTCAATGAGTTAATTGATGAGATTTTAGGGGGTAGCAGGCCAGCCAACTGGAAACTCTCAGACAAGGGATGCTACTATGGTCATGGGTCAGAATTTCCTCTCCTCAAAAAACATCACTTTGTGCTTTAGTATTTTCAACTGGTTGAGTGAGAACCACTCTCATTGTCAAATAGAATCCACTTCTCGAAAGTTGTTATTGTAAATCTTAACCTATCTCTGAAGTTCCTCGACAGCAATGCCTGCATTACTATTTGGTTGAGTAATTAGGCAAAGTAACCTTGCAAAGTGACCTATAAACCAACCATTACTCTATAGCTTAGTCTGTTCCTCTATCCTGTATTGGCCAATGTGCTAGCTTTTATTGAGAACTGCTTTTGTAAACTGAAGTTTACTAAAGACAAAATCTGTGCCAAATCTAGAAGTCATACTACAAACCAAAAGAATGGAAGTACCACATTAATGTTTTATAATAATTACATGTTAAAGTCATAGATTTCAATTGCCGAAATAATTTCACTGTTTCATTTTACTTCTTATACATGTGTACTAAAATTTTTCACTAGGAATATACGGTACACATTTCTTTTGAGTTGTTCTAGCCTCTATATATTCTGTAATCTGGAAATTAGACTCTAGAAGATAAACTAGAGTAAGCTTCCCCAGTGAACTGGTACCATGCCCTTCTTTGACAACAGCAAGCATTGCCTTACATACTGTCGGTTGTTCTGAGTGCAGCCACTGGGTTGAAGGATGGCCCTTTGATTTCGTTTTGATAAAAATTACTTTTTTGGTCCTTTTGGTCAGGCTATACCTCATGTCATGTTATGTTGTTGCCATCAAAATAAAAATCTTGTTTCTCATCAACAGTTTACCTAATGATTTCAATAGCAAATTCTAATAACCAGCACAAATTATTTCCTGAATCAAGACAGCCAGCTTGCTTAAAGGATCCCACCTCTCTGCCTGTTGGACTATGCCTGGAGTTTACATGCCTTCCAGGGGTATAAACTGCTACTTAACCTTTGTGTGACAAGCACTTCACCTCTGATCCGTTTTCACCAAGAGTCATTTTATTAGTCTTTGAAAGACAAACTATAGGTCAGACAAGCTATAACTCTTAGCAGCTGCCAGGTCGAAGGAGATGGAGAAGATGGAAACAGTTGTGCTTTTTCAGTTAAGAACAGCAAGCGAATCCACAGGCTCCCTGTCAGGGGAAGTGTTCTTAGGATTCTGGCTGGTATTCAAAGAAGCCCAGTTGACTTAACTCTTAAAGGAGGGATAGCGATTGGTAGTGTTTTAATGTTTGGGGCAGATAAGAATGCTATGTTTCTAGCTAAAGCCAAAGGTAGAACTCAGAAACCAATAGACGATTAACTCTTATCAACCAAAGTTATCTTAATCAGCTCTAGATCTTTGTTTGTTCCTTTGGGTGCAGATGGATTTAAATTTAAATTCAAGCTTATGTCTGTCTCCTTTCTCTTAGTTTCTTTGTTGTTGTTTCTCTGTGTAGGGTTAGCTGCCCTGAGAACGCTCTGTAGACGCAGAATCTGCCTGCTTCTGCCTGCCTCTGCCTCTCCGGTGCTGTGCTCAGATTAAAGCACACGCCACCACTGCCTAGTATTCTTTCAGCTCCTCATCTCCAAAGAGGCAATAGATTTGGGGGCTGAGGTGAAAGGTTCTGTGTTTATGTGAGAGCTGCTGAACTTTGCAAATGAAAACATGTGACACTCCTTCTCAATGAACCCACAGCAAAAAACACAGGTCTTCTACCTAGTCCCCCGGTATTTAGAGACTATGCTGCACCATTCCACCATTACCCGGCAGAGAGGAACTGTTAGGTGTGATGACTGCTACTGACATCTGCTAGGACAGACAGCACAGGATGCTCTCACACTGTCCATACGCTCTGCAAGGCCTAAGAGTGCCTTGTCCCTGTTCCTCGCATTTTGGTTTAATGCTGGCTTCTCTTTGGATGTTTTGTCTTCTATCCAATTCAATAAATACCACTAGTTTCAATGTACAGGGCCACAGAAACTAAAACAAACAAAACAACAAAACAAAACAAAACCCAGAAAGCTCCACAACTTTTTGCTAACTTTCCCCAAATTATTTTGCTGAAAATTTCCCCAGAAGGTATTTACCATTTTGTATCTTAGCACCTTCCCTTTCCTACCTCTGCAATTTTGCTAATGTGTTTCTCTTATACAGAGTAAACTTTCTCACCCAAACCAGAACGTACCAAAAAACTAGTGATAAATGTCTTTCTTTCTTGTCTAAATATATTTCATGTGATGGTTATTTTGTAAACATACATTAAGGATCTGTTACCCATCAAAGTATATACTCCTTTGTCTGCATTAGACATACATTTTTAAAGGAGAATCACTCTATATTTCATAATTTTATTTTTAATGATATTTTTATTAATTCTTTGAGAATGTCATACTATATATCTTGAACATATTCATCCTCCCTGACAAGTTCTCTCATAACTACCCTCTCCACTCAACTTTGAATTCTCTTATGTTTTTTTTTCTCCAATGTGTACTACACAGCTAGTCCTAACTGGGGTCTTCCCTGAGCTGTGATCAACCTACCAGGGGTCACGCCATTAAGGAAAGCTGAACTACCCCATCTTCCAGCAGATAACAAATGACAATGGCTCCTCAGCTAGAGGTGCGATGCCGTGCTCACCTTCCAGTCCATGCTGAGACTTTGTCTGCTTGAGTTTGCACAGGTTTTGTACATGCAGTCACAATCCAGGTGAGTTCATGTGTACAGCTGCCCTATTGTACCAAAAAACTGTTTCCTTCATGTTAGCCAGCCTTGGGGGAAGGAGTAGGATTCTCTATGTCCCATTTAAGGGCTGGACACATCACAGTTTGCACATTGACTAGTTGAGAATGGTTTACCTTTTTCTGTTGCTTTTGTCGATCACTATTTATCTATGTATCTATGTACCTGTCTATTAAATATTTTGAGTGAAAATGCAAGGTACAACAAGAGTAATGAACACAAACTTCAACAAGCAGATCATGAGAACCATCCTTATCTGCTCCTCACTGTATAGGTTCTTGATGTCTAAGGTCCTGGCTTCTCTCGCTTCCCTTATAAACTTGTTTTTTTTTTTTTAATCTGTAACTCTTTGTTCCTTGTATGTATTTCTTCAAAGACTATATCTAGTCTCAGGCCAGCTTTTCTAGTCTAACAATAGCCTCCCTGGAATCTCGCTGGAGTCTTGAGGTACCAGTGATTTCTTTCTGTCATGTTTGCTGTATGCACTGGCTCTTTCTACTCAGGTTCAAACATCCTGAACCTTTAGACACTCTACTCTCTGCCATAGAATAGTTCTTCCTGCTTTACCTCACCTCTTTACCTCACCTCTTATTAGACAGACCTAAGCTGGGTTCCCCCTTGCTGAAGTGTCATCCCTTGGCTCATTTGTCTTTGTTTCAGGTGATCTTTCCCTTAAAAAAAAAAAAAAAGCAAGAACAACAAAACAGCAACAACAAACCAAACTAAAAAGAAAAAAAAAAACAACAGTTTTTTTTCATGAATTCTTTATATCTCAGCTCAAGCATCCAAGGTTCTGGGGGGCCTTTTCAGTCCCTCATAGATGAGGGGGTCACCCTCTCCCCTTTTTAGTTTCATTTTGTGTCCATTTGTATTACTTGTTGAAAACTCTGCCTTACCTAAGTTGTAAGGTCTTATGGGTAACTGGGTCTTATTAATACAGTCTAATTATTTGTACTGGCTGCCTGTAGTAGGTCTTAAAAGCTTTAACTGAATGAATGAGATGAATCATTTTTTTACCTACAGCTACTGCGCTGTGCTCAGGAAAAATCCCATGGTCATCTTAGCCAGTTTTTCTTTTTCCCTGTGGCCATCCCTGGAAAGGGCATCATGACCTTGGCAAGGTAGTGTCACATATTAAATAGGAAATTAGCTAACTTTCTTATTTGTACAATATTGTGGCCAAAGGAAAGATTACTGTGTGTGGTGAAGGCAGCAAATGAAAAGACCTTCTGTTGAAAGAATGTTCCTTTCTCACATCTCAGAGGTGGCACCTCATCAGAATGAAACACTCATCCAAGGAGGGTTAAAACAGATCTCACTCACATGTGCAAAGCTCATGGAAATCTTTATTGTGTTTAAATCTTCTGCTAAAGTGAGCAAGAAAAGCAAGAAGTGAATTGCTCCCCTTGGTTACCAATTCTTTCTGCTATTTATTGGGAATATGAACCTGGGTTAAAAAAAACCCTTAAAATTACCTAGAAGAATCGCATCACTGTCTCATAACAGTTCACAGTTTAAGGATGAAGGATCTGAGGTCCAGAGCAGCATTAGGTAACCTGGCCAAGACCCCACAATAATAGTACAAAAACTGTGTTTTCAACTTGGTGACAAATCTTTTTCTTCATTATGTTAATTATATGAATACAGTTTTTTAAACTACCTGGGAAAAGGGGGTGTGGCAGAAATAGTTGGTCTGTATTATGGTATCACAAACATAGTTTAACAGTGTGGACATGCTTCTAAATATTTCTGCATTTGGTATTTCCTTACAATGGCATATGTGCAATGTTGACCTTTTCTGGCACTTAAAATATTATTAGTTTGAAAATAACTGTTGTGTCTTGGTTGCTGAGTTCTAAAATGCATAATTCTGCTTTTGGAAGGATCGTGGGTCAATGGCAAAGCTAATGAGAGCTGCGGCATTTGTTGATTAATCTGATGATTTGTCATAGGGGTAGCTGTTAAGAACTGGGGAGAGTCTGGAATTTTACCTTCTAACCTCACAAGCTAGCATCATGGATGCTCACAGAAGACATAGCAGTCCTGGTTTAGAATCAAATACTTACTTAGCAGCAGCCAGAATATTGGAATTTGCCCTAGTTTCCTAAACCTCAGTTGCCATGGGGTAACCAGAAAAGGCCAATTGCTATCTGCAAGCACAGTGGAGTGGCGGTCCAGGAGCGAAGCCTCAGCTTAGGGAACTTGTCTAGCGGTCATTAAGATTATCTGCCCTTTGCCCAGCTCAGTCCTCCAAGGCTGTCTATTGTGCGACCATACATAAATGTCTTCAAAAGTCTGAAACAAAGAGTTTTGGCCACAAGACATGCAGAAACAGCAGACACACAGTGTTGCTTCCCACGGATCCTTTCTCTATTTCAATCCTGCAGTGGCATCTGAATTCATCCATGCACAGGTCGCTTCATTATCCACATGGTAATGTTATACATGGGAAGATGTCACACAGATTCTAGTGAAGGCCAGTGTACCAAAATTTCAAGCAACACAATGAGGTCATCCTGTAGTGGTGATGTCAACCAGGCTTCCAGAGTCTCAGATATAACCAACCGTACAAACCCCATAAACTAACAGTGTCTTCAGGCGGAAGTCCAGCGTGTTTTCCCCTTGTGTTTCTTGGCCCGGGGCACTAATGTAAGTGCAGGGAAATGTCTTGGCGTTTGGATAGGTTCCACTTTAGCCTGCACAAGCCTAAGGCAGCTGTGTCATCCATGTTCACCTAAAATCCCAGTCGCGTCCTTGATAAGTTTAGCTGAAGACAGGAAAGCATTTTTGTGTTGCCTTTCAAACTGGAGGTATTCCCCTGGTAGGGAAATTTGACACAAGAATTCACAAAAATAAAAATCAGTTACAGCTCATCATCATCGTCTCGGGACCACACAATCCACAGGGGGCCATACTGGAAAACACTTCCTGTTGTCTTATAGCTACTTCCAAGCTACAAAGCTGTAGGTTTTATGGAGAGAGTTTAATGCACCTTCTTCACACAAGAAACACAGTCCTGGGGAAGTAGTTGTGGCTTCTTCACACAAGAAACACAGTCCTGGGGAAGTAGTAGTTGTAGTCGCATGGGCCAAACATTGAGGCTATGGGCTGACAGTTCCTGCCGCTGAACAGACGATTTTAGGCTTATTTAAGGTAACTAAGTCAAAACCTTCCTTTGGAGGGAATGTTGGGTAGAGGTAAGGACGGGTTTTCAACCTCCCTTATTTGTCCAGGCAACACCTGGGTGACAGTCACCCTACCCGTGGACTGAGTGACTGTCAGCTGTGGCTGTGCAGTGGTGTTTTTGCATGGGAAGTGGTGCAGGTGGGCTTCTTTGTGCTGTTGCTGAGGTCTTCCAGTAATGCTGACAGAAGGCGGTAGCCACACGAGGTCAGGACCATCTGGTGTGGAGTGCAGACTTAAGAGTTTTGAAACCGAATGTTGCTATAGTTGTAGGAAGAGCCACGTGGGATATTTTTCTCCTTGAGGAAAGCTCCCAGGTGCATCTGACAGATAAGTTTCATCAATGCCTTTCCTTCGTCTGTGCCTGCTAAGAGCCGATGTGCTCCTTCCCTGAGAGGCAGGGTGCTAGCTCTCGCTCCACCGCCACAACATCACCATGTCCTGTATTAGAAGCAGCAACTCCGATAACAAAAACTTTAACACTCACCCCTAGTTCTCTACCAGTATTCCAATGAAAGACAGTGAAGACCTTCTTTATAAAACTCAGATAATCTACTCCCTTCTTTATCGGACACTCAGCAAGCAGACTACAGTCTTTATGCTCGAGGACCAGCCCCAAAGAGAACCACGGAGTTCTCACAGAATTAAGTTTGAATTCTCTAGGTTTCTTCTGGTTAGGCTGTCACCTGGAGGGCAGCCCAACCACTGTCTTAAAGTTCCCTTAGGAAAGGCAGAAGCTTGAGTCCAGATGCAGTCAGGATGGAATCGTAAATTTTCAACACAAATTTACATAATTCCAGTGCTTTCGTCCTGATTATTTCCCAGGACACAGCTGACAGAAGAGTTCTTTCTGGAGACAGCCACAAGAGGAAAGGAAGTCAAGTTTCAAAACTCTTTTTATTTTTTTTCCATTTATTTATTACCTTAACCTCTTTAAAGCTTGATCCCAGCCCCCTGGAGGTCCCTCCCTCACATTCCCTTACCTTTAACTCCTCCACTCCTTTTCCTCAGAGAAGAGGAGGTCCCCAAGGGGTATCAACCCACCCAGGCACGTCAAGTCACAGAAGGACTAAGCACATCCTTCTCCCAGTGGAGCCTGACAAGTCAGCCCAGCTAGAGGGAAGGGATCCAAAGTCACGAAACAGAGTAAGAGATAGCTCCTACCCTTATTGTTAGGGGACCCACATGTTGACCACACTGAACTTCTGCTATATGTATGTAGGGAGTCTAGGTCCAGCCCATGCATGCTCTTTGGTTGGTCGTTCAGTCTCTGTGAGTCCCCATGGGCCCAGGTTAGTTACTCTGTAGGTCTTCTTGTGGGGTCCTTGATCCCTCCAGCTCTCTCTAACCACAAACATTTTAAGACTCCAAAAAATGGTTTAAAACTGAAAGTGTAAAACAGATTAACTTCAAGGGCTGTAATGGTACTGTTAGAATTGGCTGATGGTCTTGCAACAATGACACCAAAAAGTGTGTCAGAGGAGAAGAACTGCTCTAGAAAAGGATGAAGGTCCAACCCAGTGGGTCTGTCAGGAGCAGGTGGAGCACACACTGCATACAGCGCAGCCTCATCTGTAACGAACAAGTCAACTCTGAGTCACAGTTGCAGGCATACCCTGAAACGGTAGCGTTGACAATAGGAACAGAGCTACTTTCCTATTCTTTGATGGATGACATGTTGGCATGTCTGCTAAAATCAGAGCTCTAAACAGAAAGGGTGGCCATCTGAGAGACACAAGGTGAACCAACAACCAGAGTCTAGTTGATTGTGTCAAATCAACTTTTACTGTGGCTTTTACATGAGTAGCCCGGATGTTCAGATGAACAGCAAATGTTTCTTTCTGCTGTTCACAATCCTCAGCGAAGAGAGAGCCTATTGGCAATTCTCAAGACTCTGGATAAAAATAAAGCAAGATGTGTTAAGGGGAATGCTAGCCAAAGTGTTAGAAAAAAAATGGTCTTGGGTTCTGACAATGGAAGACAATGATCGTACCTGCTTTGGGTGCTGATGACACTTGGTTGCAGAATAACTGAGACATGAAGGAATCAGACTCAGTCATTTAGAAGAACCTCTGTGGACTATGAGGGTTTCATTGAGCCAACAGCTCTGCTTCAAGCAGCATACCTGAGAATAAGCATACCTCGTGAGTTTAGCTGCCACTTCTCCATTCTAAGTCAAGATCCTGCTTGGGCAAGGTTGGTCTTTCCATTTAAGAAGTGAGGCTAGTTGTGGAATCTGAGCTTATTCAAAGCAGGATTACAAGGCTTCCACTGATCAGAGCTCACTGCCAATGTGAGTCCAGTAGAAGGCCAGTAGATGCTTCCAAAGGATGTGCACTGCAGAGTCAGCTGAGGGCAGTGGCAAATCTGCACTACTTTCTCCAGGTATTGGAATCACAAAAGCATACAGTTCACAGGGTTAATATGGTTGTTGGTCTTGTCTTGAATGGTGTAAAGAGATGCAACAATTTTCAACCTACGGGTTGAGACCTTTTTGGGGGCGCGGGTCACATATCAGGTATTTACACCATGATTCATAACAGTAGCAAAGTAGCAACAGAATAATTTTATGGTTGGGACCATCACAACACGAGGAACGGTATTAAAGGGTTGCAGCATTAGGAAGGTTGAGAGCCACTTGGCTGGAGTCAGCTGTTTACATGGTCTGCTGAACATCTCTGCATGCAGTTTTCCCCTGGCAGGATTTCTTGTAAAAACTAATGGAACTAGGAAAGCAGAGTATAAGCCATAGATTGCAGTTGCTGCTGCAGATGTAGAAGCAGCAAACACATCATACTGGATTGGTTCGCAAGGCACATCTACAAAGTCACACTAGCTTCCAGTCCCTGCTTTGGACCTGGCCTAATCCTTATTAGCATAATTCTTGAATATGTTATGCTTCATAGAATTTCATGGTCATGAATTGAGCACCTAGATCCAACAGAGACAAAAAGGTTCCCTTTCAAATCATAAAAACTGTCTCTTTTCTCCCGTGATATGCCTTGGTTTATTCCCACTATTGTATCAAAGCACTAGAGAAAAGGGAGAGCTCAAATACACTGGACCATACTTACTCTCAAATTAAGTTGGGAGGAAGGGAATTAACAAGGGCCTAAAGGGCCAGAAGGACTCGATACCCTAAGTATACATTTGCATTTATATTCAGTTAAAAATGTTGGCATGTGGCTTGTGGCCCAACTAAGAAATCTGAACTCTTCAGGGCTTGCCTAATGCACTGTATGAGAAGATAGGACATCATGTAGATAGGATCTATGGCTGATAAGTTGAATGATACTGCTATTAAGTAATCCATCTTAACCCAGCGAACTGGCTGCTCATTTTCCATCATGGGAAAGATCATCTAAGAATCAACGTAGCAGGATTAACCCTAATAATCCACCTATATAATCTGGATACGTTTTTATCTAATAAATTGCATTCATCAGCATTGTAAGCCAAGCCCAGAACAGCAAAAGCTGATAGAGTATTCAACACCTAATTTATGTTTTCTCACGAATGTTTATCCTCTGGCATGTTATGTCGGAGATGTAGGTAAGTTTAAAAGGATTCAGTAGCTAGGGAAGTTATCAAATAGTCACTCAACCTCCAAGTCCCTTGTCCTTTAACAGAGGAACAGCAGAATAGATGGAATGTGAACCCTCCTCTCAGAGGCCTGAGTTCTAGCAGTCTAGAATTAGAATTAGATATCAAGGATTTACTAGGTATCCATTCTCATTCATCTATTGTGATATAAAAGACGAGGAAGAAGGGGAGAGGGAAGATGAAGGAAGAGGATTAGAAAGAGAAGGAGGAGGAGAAGAAACCTGATGATGAGCTGAGCTTCAAAGCTAGAAATAACAACTCTAAAGGGGTCAAATCTGGAACCAAAGGTAGAAAACCTAAAATAGATATGAGAAATGTTAGTAGATTAGTACACTGAAAAGCCAGGAGCTTTGAGGCAGACAGTCTTTGCAGGCCAGTGGGTATCAAAGTGTCCTGGAAGAACAGGTTTAAGATAATCATCTTGCACTTGGTCTTCTGAAATCTTCTAACTGGCTTCCCTGATTCCAAACTCCTCTGCCAATTCCTGCCTCATGTGGCTGCCAGCGTTCCATTTATGAAATTCAAGTCTGGTTATGTCTGCATGCAGCTTACAAACCTTTCTTCGGCCTCCCACAGTTAAAGGACAAAGTCCAAGTTCCTTTGCATGACATTTAACATCCTTCCCAAGTGCAAAGTCTCTTTGCAACCTCATCTCTTGTTCTCGTGTGTCTTCCCGGTAAGTACTCAGTGTTCCGGCAACATATAATTACATGAATATCCTGTATATACTGTGGTCTTTCATACCGGTTTGGCTAATTTCCTTGTATAGAATGACCTTGTTTTTCTGTGTCTGGGGAAATACAAGACAAAGCTCAGCTAGGTTCATAACACAGTTTTCTAACCTGCAAATTGTGCTTCCCTCACACCATATGCACAGCGATTTCGATGTATTAGTGCAGTCTCTAGGACTCTAATGTCCATCAAACTGAGAGACCTTGGTTAGAGCTTTATCTGTTATAGGAGTCTACTATAGTCTTTATCTGCCTCTACAATTCAATGTGTTGAATGATTTAATATATTTATGATATACCAAATTGTATTTTAAGGTAATAAGTATTTTATATTATGTTAAAAATCATGTGTGGACCCATGTGCACATAGATAGAACAAATCAGAATCAGTGGGTTATTTATAAAAGTAGTCTCAACAATACGACTGCCTAAACATGAGCTGAACAAAAACAACACAGCAGACATGCCAAAGACCCCTCAACCATTCACAAAGAACTGCCAGCAGCGAAGGGATGCTGGGGGCAGGAGAAACAGACTTCCCTTGGAAGAGCACATCAATTAGTGATCAAAAACTAAGTGGTCAGCCTTGATTGACCACATACCACATCTTACCTATATTACAAGCAAATTATATTAAGTGAACATACATATATACATATGTCCATATAACAACAGTTAAAAGAACAAGGAGGTGTATACAGGAGGGCTTGTCAGGAGGAAAGAGGGAAATGTAATTATATTATAATCTTGAAAACAAAAGAAATAATAAAAAAATAAAGAGAACATGAAGTTGGGAAGGGGTGGCAATGCTGGATGAATCTGGCAGGCATTAGGGGTAGGTATGGATGGTGAATAATATGAAAATACATTCTATGTGTAATGAAATTATAAGAGAATTAATAAAAGTATTACATTGAAAAATCATACAAGGGCCCAAGAGTTTCATAACTTCATATTAGATAGCCCATTTTTATTTCCAGTGCAATTGAGGATCCTGCTATAATTATGTGTTCTAGTCCTGACAGCTATTAAGGATGCTGCCGGAAGTTACCCAAGTGACAACAGATGAACATTTAGGGAATGTGATATAAAGACACACACACAGGTCACAGAGACACTGACCACATCCTGTCTTCTGCTACAACTACTTGCTCCCAAATGTATAGCATCTTCCCCTCTTCTCTCTTTGTACATTCTCCAGCTTTTAATTTTTCCTGTGGGTTAGAAACCAAATACCAAAAAGTAATAGAATGTTTTGGATCAATGCTTAAAAATGGTGCATGCATTCATGGACG
>JAQQSO010001936.1:0-14833 GCA_028658305.1 Pachyuromys duprasi
CTTCTGTCTGTCTGTCTGTCTCTGTCTTTCTCTTTATACACACACACATACTACTTTTAGGACATAGAACACCATTGGGACATACAAACAAAATAAACATTTTCAATATTTCAAACTAGTACAGTGTCTCATGCATATATATGCAGTATCGTTTTCCCTAAAGTATATTTCAGTTGAAATAAAAAGTGGGATGTAGATGATGAAAGCATTCTAGCTCTTCTTTCTTAAAAAAGCCACATATTGCCCATTACTGGCAACTGGAAGCACCAATATCAGCACTTGGACATGCACTATACTAGAGAGTTAACTGAAACATCAACAACAAAACCAAAACTATACTAAGAATATTTGTTTTAGTTTGTATTTTTTGTTAAAAAAATTTAAATGTAATATGATAAGTGCCTTTCTGACACATGATAGTCTAAATTCAAACTCCAAAATCCAAGCCTTTTAAAACTACAGCCATCTGTTAGTCATTAGCCTTTTAACTACTGACTTGTAAGTTCATCTATAAAATCCAGCCAATATCCATGTAATCTCATTCTGAGCTGGCTGAAATGCCTCCTAATCTGGAGACAGACTGGGTAACTATTCACATTAAGCTGAATTGAATTTGGAAGATTCAATTTTTGCTGAAATAAAAGGGAAAATACATTTAAATTTCAACCTTAATTATCAACACAGTAAGTCTATTAAATCAAAATGTAACCTTATGTGATATTTACTCTCATCATCTGTCACAAGGTAACTGGAGAAAGAACAATACAAAAAGGCTTTACTTGGACTCACAATTTGGAAGGTGAAGTCCATCAAGGGGGCAAAGCCCTGACAAGTTTATGGCAGCCGAATGTATCACTAATTCCTGATCAAGAAGTTGAATGCTCTAGTCAGAAACAAAGGTCAATCTATTCCTCTCAAAGAACATCCCCCAGTTATCTAAATCTGCAAGCCATGCCTCTTTCCCTAAAGAGTTCATCACCCAAAGCATCACATCTTTCAAGAATCAATCAACCATATGAACACATGAACCTGTACAGTAAAGTTCCTATAGAACACTATCTAATATTTAATGTTTTCTGTGCTATGATGTGTGTGTGTGTGTGTGTGTATTGGGAAGTGCATTCATATTTATGATTAGAGCATGTGAAGTTTCAAAACTCAATTAATGTAATAGGTATATAAAAAGTTGAAATTTTATTTTAAAATTATCAGAAAGAACAAAAAATATACCCTCTTTATACTCCTTTTCAAATTTAATGAAAAAAAATAGTCACACATAATATATTTAAAAGGAAAGTGGGTCTCTTAAATAATATTAAGATAATAAAACTGATTTTCAAATTTAATATATAAAATTAGAAAATAAGGCTATGTGCATATAAGGAAAGAATAAATATGAAAGTACAAACATAATCTCATTGACATTATCAGTAAAAATTACATATTTTTGACTTTAACAAGTTAAGTACTTATAAAGTATTGCAAATGTAGGTGTCACACACATTTAATACCAGCACTCAGGAAGAGAGGCAGGCATATCTCTGTGCATTTGAAGTCAGCCTGGTCTACAACAAACAAACAAACAAATGAATAAAATAAAACAAAATAACAAATTAAACAAGTTTATGCTTAAATGTTGCAGTATGAAACACTGTTCCTAATGAAGGAAAATTTCTCACATATTTAGAACTCAAATAATAAGAGACAGACAACAATTAAAAAAAGGAAATCATGAAATTCGCTGGCAAATGGGGGGAAAGATCAACCTGAGTGAGGTATCCCAGACACAGAAAGACACACCTGGTGTATACTCACTTATAAGTGGGTAATAGACATATAATATAGGATAAATATGTCAAAATCTGTACATCTAAAGAAGCTAATCAAGAAGGAGGACCCTGGGTAAGATGATTAATCTTCATTCAGAAAGGCAAACAGATTGGACCTCAGTGGACAGAAAAAAAAAAAAAACATGGAACAGGCTAGGAGCCTACCACAGAGGGCCTTTGAAAGTCTCTACCCAGCAGGGTATGGAAGCAAACGCTGAGACTCATAGCCACACTTTGGGCAGAGTGAGGGAAATCTTATGAAAGAAAGGGGAGATAGAAAGACCTGGAGGGGACTGGAGCTCCACAAGGAGAGCTAGAGAACCAAAAAGTCTGAGCCCAGGGGTCTTTTCTGAGACTGATACTCCAAACAAGGATCATGCATGGAGACATCCTAGAACCTCTGCACAGATGTAGCCCATGGCAGCTCAGTCTCCAAAAGGATAGCCCAGTAAGGGGAACAGGGACTGTCTCTGACATGAACCCAGTGGCCTGCTCTTTGATAACATTCCTCTGAGGGGTTGGAGGGGGCATCCTTACAAGGCCACAGAGAGAGACAATGCAGCCAATTCTGAAAAGACCTGATAGGCTAGGGCCAGATGAAAGGGGAGGAGGACCTCCCCTATCAGTGGATTGGGGGCACAGCATGGGAGAGGAAGAGGGATGGCAGGATTGGGAGGGGATAATGGAGCAGGCTATAGTTGTGATAGAAAGTAAATGAATTGTAATAAATGAAAAATTAAAAATAAATACATGTAAAAAGTTAAAATAATAATAATATAAGAGAAAGGGACAGTAAAATCTGTTTACTGACTTTATGGCTAAAAATTCATACAAAATGAAAGTAGTGAATAATAAAATATATTATTTTATCTTAGTATATTGCAGTATATTGGTAGAATAATAATTTTATTGTATAAAAACTATAATAAATCATTTGCAGAAAAGATACTATTACTGTAAGCTGTGTTGAGTGGCCATGGTGAGCAATGTTGTGCCACTCAACAGTGGGCCAGACAATAACTCCCATAACCTGGGGATTGAAGAAAGTTCCATAAATTAGCACATTGTCTAACCAGTTAAAATATAATAAAAAGTGGCTGGAGAGATGGCTCAGTGGTGAAGAGCACTGTCTGCTCTTCCAAAGAAACCGGGCTCAATTCCCAGCACCCACATGGAAGCTCACAACTCTCTGTAACGAGAATTCCAAGGGATCTGAAACTTTCACACTCATGCACATCAAATAAAATTAAATAAATTATTTTAAAAATATAATAAAAATAAAATATAGTATTGGCTAGATATGAAAGATTATTGAAACAATGCAAAATGCAAAAATAGGCTTATGTGAATACACTTACTTCACCTCTGACAAAACATTAAAATACATAAAATTAAGAATGTAAATAATTTCAGTAACTAGTTGTGGAACTATAATTTGAAACCTGATACATGCTCCTCCTAAAATTTTCTAAAATTATCATAGGCACACCACTATATTATAAAGCTAAAAATAGCCTACATTTAGAAAATGTGAAAATCAAAACTAATCCTACATTTGATGAAAGACAAGGTTCATGGAATAAATAAATAACAAAATGAATCTATAAAAATGAGAAAATAATTCACAAATGTTTTCAAAGAAAGCATTTATGAAATTTACATTTGATAAATGATTGTTTCCTAAAATATACAAAAAACTCTTAAATTTGGAGAGAAGAAAATCAAAATATGTTGGAAAATAAGCACAAATTTGGAATATTTCTTCAAATAAATGAAGAGTATGTTACACCATCCAGTAATAGGGGAGACAGAATATTACTTCATGACTATTATAAAGGTAAAAAGCCCAGTATATAATCAAGATCAAATGTTGACCAGAATATGCAGTTGCTAGTGGAAGGAATACAAACAAACATGACCCTTTGGGAAACATTTGACAGTTTCTTAAAAACTGAGAAAACTCGTGGTCCAATGTCTGCTCTTTGACACTTACTCACATGAGTTAAAAACATATCCACACAACACACCTATTACCAAGGTTACTCATTTTATTCAGAATTTCCAAAGCTTAGGAGCAACTAGATTGCTCTTCAGTAACTTTTAAATAAACTCCAGCAAAAACAGAGCATGTTATAAAGGTGCCAGGATGGATTGGCACCCCGTTAAGGGCCCTCTTCTCTGAGAAGGAGAGAGGGGGATTTGGGGAAGGGCAGAAGAGTAGGAAGAGAACTGGAATCAGCCTGTAAAGTGGTTAAATTAATAATTTCTTTAAAAAGGACCTAGTTACAATACATTAAAAAATATATATTTTTCATGTGAATTGACTGTCTTATGGTTTTCCTCTTCAGACATTCTAAATGCTCAAAATGATGAGGGATAAAACATTTTCCAGTTTTGGGGAATTAGGAAAATTGAAGGGGTATATAATTTTAGGTCAGTGACTCTATGTGATGCTGTACAGGAAATAAATGTCATTGTACACTTATTTAAACCAAAGAAGACATAGCACCAGGTATGTCCAAGGCGAAGTTTAAATGACATTTTTGTTTTTGTTTTTGTTTTCCAACTTAGTTCCTTCATTTGAAACAAATTTCCTCCCATTCTGTGGTATGTTGCTTTTTAGGAAGCTTGTGAATATGTTTAAGGCCATAAGCTATATTTTTATCTGAATTTGAAACTCCTTGTGCAATATAGTCTGTTTACCTAAATTTAAAAAAAGAAAATATTTTAACTATCTCTAACCATTTATTGAAATTGTACTAATAAACCCATTGTTAGTCTAAATCTTTAAATCTTCAACTAAATAATTTAAGTAACAATTTTACTATTTAAGGACAACTGAAAACTTGTCCTAGAAGAGTTGTATGTAAACACTACATCCAAAACTTTTATTGATGTTTTAAGAGCCCTAGCGAAAGAATAATTAAGTATTACTTTACTTTATTCCCAACTGAACACGTAATCACTCGAACATGAACTGTCTTACGAGCACTTGCTTTGGAAATTTGCTCCATGGCCGGCAGCAGCAGTGTCTTAGAAGGTTGTAGATACAATGGGTGGTGTCTAGCCTGTTAACGAGGTCACAGTGAGACAAACTGTGGAAGGTTGCATCCTACTCATCCCCATGTACTCCTCCTGCTGTCTTTCCTGGAAGCCACAGTGTGAACTACACTCCATTACCCCTCCCTGATTCACTACGTAGATATTTCTGAAATCCTCATTCAAAATAAATCCATTCACCTGTAACTTATTTTTTCAAAGATACTTTATATACAGTGACAATAAAGCGAACTAAAATATACACCTAATGGGACTAGGAAAGCATGATGGCTGAATCTATTGACTTCCTGCCATTCTGTAAGGATTGTATACTTTTTCTAATGATATGGTTAGAAAGAGTTTGTGTGAATTTCTCATAAATTTCAATTTAGATTTTAGTTATTTAAATGTCCTGTAAGCTGTAGAGATTTCCAGGATTAGATTACTCTAGAGTAAAACATAAATGAATATTTTTGGTGAATTAAATACCCAATATTTGAAAATAAAACATTTGCTTATTCCCACAACTCATGATGGAGTCTTCAAAGAGCATTTGAGTTGAAATAAAATCATAAGTATTTACATCTTGAAGCATTATATTAATTTGGAAACTACACAATATAAATTAAAATAAAAAATCTGTATTTCAGGCTTAAAGACAAAAATAATTTTCAGTGGCTCACATATATTTAATAGTTGCATATAATTGTACAAATCTTTGAACCAAATAAGACACAATCAATCTTACTTGTGTCTCATACATATTTTTGATTTTTAAAAATTATTTATATATTTATAAATTATGGTTTACTCACAGCTGTAGCCCCCTCCTCCTCTCCTTCCAGTCCCACCCACTCTCCTTCATCTCCTCTCATGCCCTTCTCCTAGTCCACTGAAGGGAAGGAGGACCTCTCCTTCCATCTGACCCTGGCCTATTAGATGTCATAAGGACTGGGTGCATTGTCTTTCTCTGTGGCTTGTTCAAGCTACCCCACCCCTCAGGGGGAGGTGATCAAAGAGCCAGCCACATGTCAGAGACAGTCCCTGTTCCCATTACAAGGGAACACACTTGGAGACTGAGCTGTCATGGTCTACATAGTGCAAGTGTTCTAGGTTATCTCCATGTGAGGTCCTTGGATGGAGTGTCAGTCTCAGAAATGACCACTGGGCAAAGATTTTTTGGTTCTGTTGCTCTCCTTTGGGGGCTCCTGTCTTCGCCAATCTTTCTACCTCCCCTTCTTTTATAAGATTCCCTGCGCTCTGACCAAAGTTTGGCTAATGAGCACCTGCTTTGACACCTTGCTGGGTAGAGTCTTTCAAAGGCTTACAAAGGCTTTCAAAGTGGGTGGCTCCTGTCCTAATATTTTAATTTTTTGGTTATGGTATTCACAAACACCACAAATATCAAAATTATTAACTATGGTATATGATTAAAGAAATATAACTTGGTTTAATATTGGAGAATCAGAAGCTACTCTGCATGACTTCTCAAATAATTCCAAATTTGTTCTGTTTCCCTTGAAAATGTAAATATCAAGGAAAAGTTAGGGTTCTGAAGTAAACCATTTTATACTGAAGACGACATAGCCTTTACAAACCTTCCTATAATTAACAAATATCACATTTCCTTATGCAATTTGGAAGCAGATGGAGGCATATTATTCTAAATAGTCATTCATTTACTATCTACTAAGTTGAATCTATTTTACAAGTGTTCCCACTACTTATTTTTGTACTCATAGTTAGAGCAAAATATGCTATTTTTTGATTATTAAAACATATATATATATATATATATATATAAAGTTTGCATTTCTCTTTACTTTTGAGTTTAACTCCTTCTAGAATATTAAGTCAATGGTGCAAATAAAGCAATAGAAGCAAATAAAACACATCTTGTATTCAAAGAAACAAAATAGTAAAACTCTAAGTCACCACTTTCCAATAGAAAAATCATCCCAACTTCTGCTTTGTAATTAATTAAGCAATTTAAGTTTTCCTTTAGCCTGAGTAATAGTCAAGGGTTCAATGCTAGAGAGTTTTTAAAATGTCCAAGGGATTCTTTTTAAAAATTAAAAAAAAATTGCTCATGGTTCGGTAGGATTAATAGAGTGAAAATGGCCATTCTGCCAAAAGCAATCTACAGATTCAATCCAATTCCCATCAAAATATCAACCCAATTCTTTACAGACCTTTAAAGAAAAAATTCTCAACTTCATATGGAAAAACAAAAAATTCAGACTTGCCAAAACGATCCTGGACAACAACAGATAGTCTGAAGGTATCTCCATCCCTGATCTCAAGCTGTACTACAGAAAAATAGTAATAAAAACTGCATGGTGTTGGGATAGAAACATAATGGGTGCATCAATGGAACCGAATAGAAGACCCAGAAAGAAACCCACACACCTATGGATACTTGATTTTTGACAAAGAAATCAAAACCATTCAATAGAAACAAAACAGCATCTTCAACAAATGGTGATGATCCAAATGGATGTCTACATGCAGAAAAATGAAAATAGACCCTACACAAAACTAAAGTCTAAGTGGATCAAAGACCAACATAAAACCAGACACACTATACCAGTTAGAAGAAAAAGCAGGGAAGAGCCTAGAACTCATTGGCACAGGAGACTACTTCCTGAACAGAACACCAACAGCACAAGCTCTAAGAGCAACAATCAATAAATGGGACCTCAGGAAACTGAAAAGCTTCTGTAAAGCAAAGGACACTGTCATCAGAACAAAAGGACTACAAACAAAGTACACTACGACTGGGAAAGGAATTTCAACCCTGTATCTGACAGAGGACTAACATTCAGAATACATAAAGAACAAAAGAAGTGAAAAAGAAACAAATCAAGTAATTCAATTTTAAAAAGTGTGGTATGTAGCTAAACAGAATTTTCTGTAGAGGAATATAGAATCGCAGAGAAACACCTAAAGAAATGTTCAACCTCATTAGCCATCAGGGAGATGTAAATCACAACAACCCTGAGATTTCACCTTTCACCCATCAGAATGGCTAAGATTAAAATTTCAAATGACAACACATGTTGGAAAGGTTGTGGAGAAAGGGGAACCCTCCTCCATTACAGGTTGGAATGTAAACTTGTACAACCATTATGGAAATCAATCTAGTGCTTTCTCAGACAACTAGGAATAGTGTTTCCTCAAAAACCAGCTATACCACTCCTAAGCATATATCCAAAAGATGCTCAAGTACACAAGGACATTTGTTCAATCATGTTCATAGATGCTTTATTTGTAATAGCCAGAATCTGGAAACAACCAAGATGTCCCTCAGTTGAGGAATGGATACAGAAAGTGTGGTACATTTACACAATGGAATGCTACTCAGCAATTAAAAACAAAGAAATTATGAAATATGTAGGCAAATGGTGGGATCTAGAAAAGATCATGCTGAGTGAGGTATCCCAGGAGGAGATAGACACACACAGTATATATTCACTGATAAGTGGGTACTAGACCTATAAGATAGGATAAGCATAATAAAAATCTGTACACCTAGGGAGGGTAAACAAGAAGAGTAAAATGATCAATCTTCACTTAGGAAGACAAATGAGATGGATATAGGAAGTAGGAAAAAACAAGTAACAAGACAGTAGCCTACCATAGAGGGTCTCTGTAAGACTGTAGCTATCAGTGTATCAAAGCAGATGTTGAGATTCATAACCAAACCTTGGGCAGAGTGCAGGGATTCATATGAAAGAAGGGGAGTTACTAAGACCTGGAAAGGACAGGAGCTCCAGAAGGACCAAATATATCTGGGTACAGGGGTCTTTTCTGCGACTGATTCTCCAACCAAGGACCATGTATGGAAATAACCTAGAACCCCTGCTTGGCTGTAGCCCATGGCAGCTCAGTATACATGTGGGTTTCCCTAGTAAATGGAAGAGGGTCTGTCACTGACATGCACTCAGTAGCTAACTCTTTGACCCCCACTCCCGAGGGAGAAGCAGCCTGGCTAGGCCACAGAGGAGGACATTGCAGCCAGTCCTAATGAGACCTGATAATATAGGGTCAGATGGAAGGGGAGGAGGACCTTCCCTATCAGTGGACTTGGAAATGTGCAGGGAGGAGATGAGAGAGGGAGGGTGAGATTGGGAGGGAATGAAGGAGGGGGCTTCAGCTGGGATACAAGGTAAATAAACTGCAATTAGTATAAAAATTAAAAACAAAAACAAAAAAACAAAAAAATAAAAAATAAAAATTTCATTTATATATATATACATATATGCATTCATATATACACATATATATTCTATATATGAATAAACATATATTTTCTCTATATGTGTATATATGTAAACAAATTTGTATATGTATTTATGGTCAGTTGCATCCATGTTTGCTGGCTAAATGATCCAGAGAAGTCATGCGTGCACTATCTTAAAGTGAAGGAGTTCTACATGGGAATGCCACTTCCTAAGCAGCAGATGTTATTCCATTCTTGGTTTTGTAGGCCATGTAGGGCAAAGGCTGGCCTTGTTACCTATGCTGTGCTCAGAGCTGATTACAAATGACCATGTTTCACTGTGACCTTATCATTTGGAAAAGTTGTGAAGGAATGTAATAAATTTGAAAATCTTCTCAAGTACCCTGTAAGCCCCAGTGGGTGGAATTCACAGAACCAAGGTATTGTTCAGGACAGGCAAGGCTGCCTTAATAACTTCTGTGTATAGCCCGATATTTTCTGATTGACAGTTCCAGATGGAACCATGTCTTCCGGTTAATGCAATGAGGAAGAGACAAAGATACAAAGTCTATGATGTGTTAATAATAAAGTGTTGTTTATTTTCCTGAACATATCAGCAGGTGTGGGTCTACCATTACAATGATTCAAACAGTATTGAATGTCAGAAGATATCACATCAGCAAAATACCTTTAAACCACCACCAAGAATGAAAATAAGCTCTGTTCACTGTTTGTAGTTATTATTAAAATTCCGAGAAAATAACCTAAATGAAAATATATGTTTTAGGCTTGTTTGTAAGTAACATTATCAGAAACCACCAACTTTCTACCCTCTTATTAATATAAAACTCATTAACTCTACATTATTAAAACACACAATAAAGTTTATACAATAAGTAGTAATTGAGTAGAAATTATTTTTTTTAGAGACTGTAGTCTCATAAGTTTATTTACCATTGTCACGTAGTATAATGATTTGCTACTGTAATTTGGCCTTAATATAAACCCAAAGGCTTCCTATTTTATATTTCTTTGTAAATAATAAAATAATAAATATTAATAAATAATCTGTACTATTTTGCTTTCTCTAGTTCCATCAGTAACATTACCATATTCAAAAACTGAAACAATTCATTCCCCTTCACTAAGTCTTTGTGTAGACCAAGACAATGTAATGAAGATGCCAAACTACATTACAAATATCATCTTCTCCGAATTTGGAATTACCTACAGATTCTTTTGAGAGTCTCTTGTCTTTTGAAGTTTGCACCCCGACGCCCTTTTCTGTTTATCACCTTATCTTCTAAAGACACCCATACTTGTTTATTCCCTAGCCTGCAGCTGTGGAGTGCTGGCTTCTAAGAGCTGCGTTCTTGTTCTGGTGACACAACTAGAAAATTGTCTGTGTGCATTTCTCATAAACTCCAACTTAGATTTTAGGGATTTCAATGCCCTCCATGCTCTAAAAGAGTTCTCTGAGTAGTGTGTCTTCATTCTGATTTAGAAGAGAAATGGCTATTCTTGATAAGGTAAATACTTACTAAAAGAAAATAAAATATTTACTTCCTTTTTACAGCCAGGGAATTGTAAGGTCCAAATGAACTAAATTTGTTTGAGCACTGATGACGGGACAGCACTTTATCCTATCACAGTTTCCATGCCTTTTTATAATTTGAGAGATCCATGATGCATTCATTTTATGTATATATGATATTTTGACTAAATTTCCACACATGCATGACAATCACATCAGCCAAATGTTTATATATTCCATACAAACTCCATAATACAAATTTTCTTTGCTTCTGTTTTGGGGGAGTGATTATTTGATTTTTGTTTGTTTGTTTAGCTTTTGATTTGAACTTTGTTTATTTGTTTTTTTGAGACATGTTTTCTCTAATAGCCTTGGTTGTCTTGAAACTTACTTTTTCTATGAGTTAGGGTCCTCCTGTTTAACAATTCCATTTGCTTTAAATCCCTCCTCTACCAATATCCCCCTCTTTCCAGGCACAAGTTATCTTCATTGATGCTGAGTCACCTACTTTGCCATCTCACAAAGCCCTGTACAACCTGAAGCAATAATGAGCAAAGATAATGTAGATGGTTTGAACTGTGGACACTTTAAGAGAAATAAAAGAGGTTTCTATTTCTCTTCAGTATTGGGAAATATTTTTATGCATGTTTTAAACATTTTTTATTTCTTAAAGACCTTGGCAACACCTCATAGGAGTGATCCTATTGTACAATCTTTATCTATATCTCTGTTCCCATTTATTATAATATTTTAAAAATAATATAGTCATTTGTGCTTTTGCAGAGTCAATAAGCTGTTAAATTTGGTAGATGTCATTGGTCTTTACTTCAAAGATACATTAAAAAATAAAACAAAATAAATATTGAAATAGAGAAAATACTGGTATTAAGGAGAATCGTATCTAGTTCCCACCATTTCCCTATAAATTTCATGATTTCCTTGTTTTTAATTGCTGAGTAGTATTTTATTGTGTAAGTATACCACAATTTCTGCATCCAGTCTTCAGATGAGGGACATATAGACTGTTTCCAGCTTTGACCATTATGGATGATGCTACTATGAACAGAGTTGAGCAAATGTCCTTGTATGACTTAGCACCATTCGGGTATATGCCTAGGAGTGGTATATCAGAATCTTAGGGTAGCCTATTTCCAGTTTTCTGAGAAAGCACGGAATTGATTTCCAAAGTGGTTGTACAAGGTTACATTCCCACCAGCAATGGAGGAGGGGGTTCCCTTTCCACACAACCTGTCCAGCATGCTTCATGCCCTTGAGTTTTTTTTTTTTTTATCTTAGCCATTCTTATGTGTGTGAGGTGGAATCTCAGGGTGGTTTTAATTTGCATTTCTCAGATAACTAAGGACTTTAAGCATTTCTTTAAGTGCTTCTCTTCCATTTGATATTCTTCTATTGACAATTATGTTTAGCTCTGTACCCAATTTTAAATTTTTTATTAATTACAGTTTATTCACTTTGTATCCCAGGTGTAGCCCCTGCCTCAACTTCTCCCAATCCCATCCTCCTTCCTTCCTCTCCTATTCCCCTCCCCCAGTCCAATGATAGGGGAGGTCCTCCTCCCCTTCTACCTAACCTTAGTCTATGAGGTCTCATAAGGACTTGTTTCACTGTTGTCCTCTGTGGACTGGTAAGGCTGCTTCCCTTCAGGTGGAGGTGATCAAGGAGCCAGCCCATGAGTTCATGTCAGAGACAGACCCTGTTCCTATTACTGGGGAACCCTCTTGGACACTGACATGTCATGGGCTATATGTATGCAGGGATTCTAGATTATCTTCATGCATGATCCTTGTTTGGAGTATCAGTCTCACAAAATACCACTATGCCCCAATATTTTGGTTTTGTTGCTCTCCTTGTGGAGCTCCTGTCCCCTGCAGGTCTTTCTATCTACCCCTTCTTTCATAAGATTCCCTGTACTTTGCCCAACCAAAGTTTGGCTATGAGTCTTACCATATGTTTTGATACCCTGCTAGTTAGATTCTTTCAGAAGCCCTCTGTGATAGGCTCCTTTCCTGTTCCCTGTTTTCTCCCTCTTCTGATGTCTCTCCCATTTGCCTTTCTGAATGAAGATTGAGCATTTTACCCAGGGTCCTCCTTCTTGATTAGCTTTCTTAGGCGTACAGATTTTAGGAGTTTCCCAACTTAAAGGAGAGGCCAATTTTTTTAAATTGGATTATTTGTTTTGTTAAAAAAGAGGCTGAAACCTCACTCCTAAGGGAAAGTGTGATAGATATTGGAAGTAAGAGAAGAAAAGAAACAGGACAGTTGCTTCCCACAGGGGGCATCTGAAAGACTCTACCTGAGGTATGGAAGAAGATACTGAGACTCAGAACCAAACTTTGAGCAGAGTGCATGGAAACCTTATGAAACAAGAGGGTGCTAAAAAGATCCAGAGTGTACAGCAGCTCCACAAGTAGACCAACAGAGCCAAAAAATCTGGGCCCTGGTGGGGTCTGCAAAGACTGATACCTCAAACAAGGACTATGCATGACAGGAACTAGAACCCCTACTCAGTTTCCAAGTGGGTTCCCTTGTAAGGGGAGCAAGAACTATCACTGGCATGAACACAGTGGCCCCTGGGGTGTGCAACATTGCCAGGCCACAGAGGAAGATGATGCAGCCAGCCCTGATGAGACTTGAAAGGGTAGCGTCAGATAGAAGGAGGTCCTCCCCTATCAGTGGACCAGGGAAGGGGCATAGAGGAAGAAGTTGCTGTGTGAGTGGTACTGGGAGGAGATGGAGGGGGCTATAGCTCAGGATACAAGGTAAGTAAATTGAAATGATAGTTAGATAGATAGATAGATAGATAGATAGATAGATAGATAGATAGATAGATAGATAACAAAACAAAGGAAAAACAAAGCATGTTTCCCATATCAATATTATAGTTTATTAAATATTGTCCTTGTAGATAGTCTAGGTTCTGACTTAGACATATTTAAAGAAATTTTATATCCATTTGAATATAGTTTAAGAGATGTTGTGTGAGAACTGATAAGCTAGAGTCAGATGGAAGGGGAGGAGGACCTCCCCTATTAGTGGACTTAGAGAGGGGCAGGGAGAAGATGAAGGAGGGAGGCTGGGATTAGGAGGGAATGAGAGAGTGGGCTACAGTTGGGATACAAAGTAAATAAACAGTAATTAATATAAAAAACTTTAAAAAATGAGATATCTCTATCAGGTCAATATCTTTAAGATTTATTTTTTTCAAAATGAACAAGGATTGTTTTTTTTTTTTTTCATTTATTTATTTTTATATCAATCACAGGTCAGGAACTTTGCATCCCAGGCATAGCCCCCTCTCTCTATCCCTCCCACCCTCCTCATCGCTCCCTCATCTCCTCCCTGCCCCCACCAAGTCCACCAAGAGGGGAGGGCCTCCTCCCCTTCCATCCTACCCCAGCTCATCTTGTCTCCTCAGGGCTGGCTGCAATGGCCTCCCCTGGGATCTAGCCAGGCTGTTAGTCCCAGGCATGTATGGGGGAGGGTCAAAGAGTCAGCCATCAAGTTCAGGACTGAAACAGTCCCTGTTTCCCTTACTAGGGTCTTACTAGGCCCTGCTCAGTTTGGTCTTTGTGAAGCTCTTGTTCTCCCCAAGTCTTACTAACTTCCCCTATTTTTGTTATTACTTCCTGCCCTCTGCAAAAGGCTTGATTGTGAGTCTTATTATCTGGTTTGATACATTGCTATATTGATTCTTTCAGAGGTCCTCTTTGGTATGCTCCTGTCCTGTTGCTTGTTTTCTCCTCCATTCAATATCCATCCTACTTGTTCATCTAAATGAGCATTGATCATACCAACCTGGGTCCTCCTTCATGAATATCCTCTCTAGGTGTGTAGATTTTAGCTTGATCTTCTTATCCTATAGGTCTCTATAAGTGAGTATATACCATATGTTTCTTTTGCTATTGGGATACCTCACTTAGGATGATCGTTTCCAGGTCCCAACATTTGCCTGCAAATTTCATGATTTCCTCCTTTTTAATTGTTGAGTAAGTATTCCATTGTGTAAAAGTACCACAATTTCTGTATCCATTCCTCAACTGAGGGACATCTGGGTTGTTTCCAGGTTCTGGCTATTACAAATAAAGCAGCCACGAACATAGTTGAGCAAATGTCCTTGTTGTGTACTTGAGCATCTTTTGGATATATGCCTAAGAGTGGTATAGCTGGGTCTTGAGGAATCACTATTCC
>JAQQSO010001937.1:0-14832 GCA_028658305.1 Pachyuromys duprasi
ACACACACACACACACACACACACAGAGTAGCTCTTCTCAAGAAAAAAATATATATAGTGAAATAAGCCCATAGAGTCTATCATAAAGTAAAACAGCTTTAGTTGCATTCAAACAAAAAGATTTTGGGCTTAAATAACATACAGACTTCTGATCTTGGCAAACTTTTCTTCAAATATGGTATAAATACAAATAATGTGAATAGCTTCTAGAATAAAGGTTGCTCTGGAAATTGATGCTGATCTTTTTGCTTGTATTTCTGTAGCTACAATCAACGTGAATTCAGCCAATGATGGCTGGTTTGGCAGCTTGAAGGACAGCATTCAGCAGCAGCAAGGGGAAGCAGTCTGGGTCTCTGAAGGAAAGGTATGTGGCTTAGATTTGCTGCTGTGAGGTGAGACTCTTTGTTCTTGCTGCTTCCTCAAGAGGGCAGTGAATGTAGTAAACCATGAAACAAAAGGCATTCAGTGTGTTCATCAAGTCGGGACCTTTATAATTCTCCAACAAAGTAACAAAATGAAGGGACTCTGCAAGGCAGAACACATGGGTGCTGACCTACATTCACTACCCCTCTACTTTTAATGTAGCAACTAGAATTGCATTCCAAGTTCTCTAATCAGAGCTTACAAGTTATCATTCCTAATGCCACACCGTACTAAAGACGTGGGAAACTTGGAGTGGAGACGAGAGGCAGGCTGAGAACCATGGGTAATGCAGGTTAAACTGATACCAAGAGAAGAGTGCTGACAGCTGGAATGTGTGCTTAGTAAAGAGGAGGGTGGAGAATGCATCCCGACTCTGAGTTTGAGTAGCTGATGTGAAAACACTAGTGACCTTTTCTAGCCCTCTCAAATTGGATAGCATCTCAGTCTTCAGAGATACAGAGCACACAGGTGTTCTGTGGGAGGGAGAGAATGAGTCAAGAACCCGGGACCCCTTCAGACCAGGAACCTTTCCTCTAGCTAAACTAAAGGAGCTGATGAGCCTTCAGAGTGAGCTTTGTTTTTGGTTGAATAGACTGTCTTGCTTTCTGGAACCCTGTTGTTTAATTGACACATCAGCCAAATGCTTAGAGTCTTCACCACTCCCTGGAGAGGACAAGCTGAGCAGGGTGTAGCTTTTGTCCTCAAGGTTTGGAGAACTTTTTCTCATCTTGGGAATTGAACTCGCCTACATGTGAGCAACATCCCAGCCTGGGTCTGAGAGTCTTGGAGTAGATATGTACATAGTCCGGGGTGGAGACAAGGGCCAGCAGAAAAGCTGGAGAGGAGCTGATCCTGGAAGCCCAGCAAAGCAAGGCAGCTTGGCTCAGCTGGCACTCAGGATGGACACTAGCCAGGACAGACTGCAGGTCTTCAGTTTGTCTGTGCAGAAATTAACCCGGCATCAACATCAGACAGATCAGAGCCATGTGATGGCAGGAAACTAAAGGTCCCTTCCCTTGCTAGCACATGCATCTAGGCAAGGGAGGCGCCTACACTGACAATGAGCTGGATGAGCCACCTGAGGAGCCCCAGGTGTCTTCCATCACCCACTCCTCAGCCAGTGCAGCCTGAGGAGGTGAGGCGAGGCACAGTATACCCTGGGAAGCTTGCTGCAGGCTGTGAGGCCCTGAGGGTGCTGTAGAAGGTATGGTCAAGGATTGGAGCTGAGGACTGCTGGGAAGGCACACTGAGCCTGTGCCTACATGGTTATGGTCCATGGAGAGTGGAGTCAGAATGTGACATTGGAAAAGGTCACATGGCAACGTTCACCACTCTCTTGTCTCTAGGAGTGAGAGAATAGTCGGCTTTATGTGCCAACTGCCCAAATTACAAACGGAACTTTATGAGTACATTATTGAGCTGTATGTGCTTGTGACCTTTGATTAGGCCTCTCTCTGTACTCTCAGGAGCCCTGCTTTTCTTCTGCCCTCGACCTTTTAACCTCCTAATGTTATTCAGGTTCCTGAGTGCTTCCGCATTAGTTTCCTTCTGTCTGTATTTCACTTTTTAAATGCATTTCATTCCTCTGGTTAGATGCACTCTGTATCCCCTGGTTTACACAGTCCTGCAAATGATCAGTGGACATAATTTAGGGTGGAGTGATGATTGATTGCACCTCAGATAATCCTGTAATGATCGTTGTGGACAAGATTGTCTCAGCACATTTGGATGGTAACTGTTACGGACTACTCTTGAATTTCTGAGCCGTCTTCAAGGCAGTGACTAAAGATGCTCCGACCATTAACAAAAACCACCAACTGTGAAGAGCCGAAAGTGTACACAGCTTAAACCCAGGATGACGTACTATTCCTTTCTCCTTAAAATACAGGAACAAGCCATGCAGGAAACCCACTTAGAGATAGAGAGGAGGCTTCCCTGCAGGCATTGGCACAGGCTGGTATCAGATGCATTACCTGGTATAGACAGCCAGTGTGTCTGGTCCCTGGAATGGCCATCAGTGCCAGTGACCGCCAGTGTTCCTCCATCACTTTCTGTTCATATGCTGCTTTGTTCTGAGGACTCTAAGCTCCCCACAGTGTATTGGAACCATGAAAACAGTGGTGCTAGGCCGATGAAGAAAGGGAAGAAGGGCATGAGACTAGAGAGTTAGAGTTGGGATTCTCTTGCACCAACAAACTAGACACTTCAAAGATTTTACTTCATTATGAGGGGACTAGTGAGATGTTAAGATATTAGAACATCAGAGGAACTACGATAAGTAATAGCGTTTGGGTATGGGAGAATGGCTCAGCAGTTAAAAACACTTGGGCTCTTCCCAGCACCCACATGACCGCTCACAAACACCCATAACTCCAGATGCAGGAGATCTATCTGACTCCTCCTTCTGACCTCTGTTGGCACCAGGCCCAGATGAGGTAGTGCACATACATACATACATGTACACAAAAGCACTCGTACACAAGAAAAACCTGAAGAACACAAAATAAAACAAAAATTTGGCATATGAATTCTGAGAAACATACACAAAATTAATGGCCTACGGAGCAGTAACTGAAAACCTCTAAGTATCTATTCCACCAGATTAAATTATTTCTGTCTTTCAGACAAAATTCTGCACACCGGTGTTTAGGTCTAGGAAGTTGGATCAATATTTATTCCATCCATCATTATGTGAGTCATACTGAATAATCACACACTATTCTGTGGCTCATTAAAAGGAAATCAATTCTTTACCTTTAGATTATAGCGGGAAAGGATGTTAATTAAAAATACTTACTGCGTGCCTCTGTGGATAGATCCAGGGACTGTAGGCTGACTATTACTTTTCCTCAGCTTTTTTTTTTTTTAAAGATTATTCAGAGTTTGAGATTTCCTTGGTCTACAGGGTTTCTTGATATGGTTTATTGAACCATTTGTATTGTTTTCTCCTTTAAGAAACTGTAAAGCATTAATGTACCTTAAAGATCATAGTTCATAGAATGCCAAAAAAGTAATCAGGCATGGTGGCTCACGCCTTTGATTCCAGCACTCATGGAGGCAGAGACCATCTGATCATTTGAATTCAAGGCCAGCATGGCCTCCAAAGCAAGTCCAGGACAACTAAAGCTACCCAGAGAAACCCTGCCTCGAAAAACAACCAACCAAACAAAACAACCAAACAAACCCAACAACAAAAAAACAAAATGGCAAAAAGTTACTTTTTAACAGCCCCAATCTCGTTCATGAACATGCATTTCTTGGCCTACATGGAATAATGAAATTTGTAATGAAGGGTTGCTATGACGCCTCAACAAACAAAGGTACTTGCTGCCAAATCTGATAACCCAAGTTCTACCTCTGGGTCCCATGTAGAACCAACTCTCAACAAATTGTCCTCTGACCTCACATATGCACTAGAGCTCAAATGTGGGCTCACACATATCCACAAGATAAATACAAAAATATTCTAAAGATGCATTTTGATTTTAAGCATATGGGTGTTTTGCCTGCACATGTGTCTGTGCGCCACATGTGTGCAGTATATGAAGAGGCTAGAAGAGGATGTCAAACCCTTGAAACTTGAGCACAGGTAGCAAGCCACCATGCAGGCACCAGGAACTGAACCTGGGTCCTCTGAAAGTCTTAGTGACAGACTCAACATCTTTAGCTTTTATTAAAAAAAAATTTTAACTGAAAAATCAGATTTTAGATAATAGAAATTTCTTTTCTTTTTTAATGGAAGATAACGTAGTACTGGACACATGTCTTTTCATAGCAGCAGCAGGCTGAAGCCGAGTGGGTGGGTGGGTGCTGTTCTACACCAAGGCCCTGCCAGCCTCCTTTACAAAGCTGTGTAGATGTGTGAGGCCATGCTTGGCCACACGTGCTCATCTCTTCCCGCTTCCTTTTACTGCCTTCCTGAGCCAAGAAGTGGATAGCATCCATGCAGCCACAGGGCAGCCAGCATTCTGAACACACACACAGAAACAACCCTATCCCTCCCTGGAAAAATTCCCAACTTACTCACAAAATAAGCCAATATCTCTTGAGACCCTTATTTCAAGGAGCGTTGTAGTTTAGTTGGGTTAAAGGGTGGCACATGCAGGTGATCCTCTGTGTCTATGCATTTTTATATCTTGGGACCCAACAAACTACAGATTGAAAACATTTAGGATTTTTTTTTTCCTTCAAATTTTAGGGACTAGAGAGATGGTTCAGTGGTTGGCCTCCATGAAAGAACACAGTGAGAAACAGACCTCCTAAACCAGCCCCATAGTTGTATGTGACTAGAACCCCAGCACTGAGGCAGGAAAGCCGACATTTCAGAACAGCTTGGATTATAGAGTGAGATGTCTCAAAAGACAAAATGACAAAAACAAAAACAAAAAAAACCCCACACACAAACATAAAAATTGCTACCCTGCCACCAAATCATGGTCTATAGTGGCCATAGGGAAACTCCCCCTCTGAATCTGAAGACCTATGTGGCTCCACAGCAGAGCGAATGCCACCCTCACACAAAGCTCGCTTCCCTCATCTCACACTCTTCTCCCCTTCATCTGTCTAGCACCGCTGTTTTCACAACTCCAACACACTGTGGAGAGCTTTGAGTCCTCAGAACAAAGCAACATGTGAACAGAAAGTGATGGAGGAACACTGGCGGTCACTGGCCTGATGATGATCACTCTGGGGACCAGACACACTGGCTGTCAACACCAGGTAATGCATCTGATACCAGCCTGTGCCAATGCCTGCAGGGAAGCCTCCTCTCTATCCCTAAGTGAGTTTCCTGCATGGCTTGCTCTTATATTTTAAGGAGAAAGGAATAGTACGTCATCCTGGGTTTAAGCTGTGTACACTTTCGGCTCTTCACAGTTGGTGGTTTTTGTTAATGGTCGGAGCATCTTTAGTCACTGCCTTGAAGACTGCTCAGAAATTCAAGCTACAGTAATAGTCAGCTTGGAGACACAGCACCCAGATATACAGGCACGAAAAAGACCAAGCTTAGAGTGTAATTCATTAAGCCCCAATTTTAGCTCGCCAAAACTTCATCTTACCATTGGACACAACATAAAGGACCCTAAACCAAGCCCACCCTTTTCATCTTCCTCTCCCAAATGCAGCGCACTTTTTGATGCATTTGAGCTTAAATTCCTAAACGGTCACATTTACATTTTACACCCATTCTAGTCTCTCAAGAGTGAATGTGGAAACAAATGAGCTTTTCTAGGAAGCAATCTAGTAGTAAACACAAGCCTTAAAAAAATGCCCCACCTCCTCTTTTTGCTAATTCCACTTCGGAGAATCCATCTGCAGGAGGGCTGATGAGGTCATGGCTGGTGTACAAGCACAGCTTGGATGAAAAGGGTACATCTAACGCCACAGTGGAAAAATGGACAGAAAACAGCCAGTGGGCACGTGTTCACTTAGGAAGCAGGGGCAAGGTTAGTCCACAGTGATCAGGCGGAGTTCTTCACTGTGAGAGGAGCATTATTTTATTTTGGTTTTTCAAGACAGGGTTTCTCTCTGTATCACACTGGCTGTCTTCGACCAAGATGGCCTCGGTCTCGCAGAGATCCGCCTGTTCCTGCCTCCCTGAGTACTGGGATTACAGGAATGGGTCACGGCACCCAGCTGAGAGGCGTTCTGGATAAAATGTAAAGTAGAATAGGGAACGGAAGCGCAAACCCAGCACAGCACCAGGAATCCCTGTCAGACATGCGACCGACAGGCATGAATATGTAACTGGAGAAATGCCTGAGAACGATCAGGGCTGTAACAGTCGTATCTTCTTATTCACGGGTGTCCATTTCCCGGTGTTTAAGGATATGTTCGTTCTTGTGTGATCAACAAGGAAAGAGAGAGATGGTCTGCTCAGTGGTTTAGGGCACTTGTTCTTACTGAGAACCCAGGTTTGATCCCCAGCACCCACACAGTTTGGGGGGGATCTGATGCTGCCTTTGACTTCTGCAGGCACCAAGCACACATGCGGTGAACATGGATGCATGCAGGAAAAAAAAAGTTCATATGCAATTTTTAAAATCCTTTAAAAAGAGCTACTTAAACCAGGAAGGCTGGGGAGAACAAGAGCTCCACAAAGACCAAACTGAGCCGGGCACAGGGGTCTTGTAAGAGACGGTTTCTACAATCAAGGACCATGTGTGGATGTGGACTGGAACCCCCGCACGGATGGGGCCCATGATAACTTGGTGTAGGGCTGAAGACCCTATTCAGGGAAACAGGGACTGTTTCAGTCATGAACTCGATGGCTGACTCTTTGACCCTCCCCCATATAAGCCGGGGAGTGACAGACTGGCTAGATCCCAGGGGAGGACATTGCAGCCAGCCCTGAGGAGACAGGATAAGCTGGGGTTGGATGGAAGGAAAGGAGGTCCTCCCCTGTTGGTGGACTTGGAGGGGGCGGGGAAGAAGGAGATGAGGGAGGGAGTGGGAGGGTAGGAGGGAATGGGGGAGGGGGCTACGCCTGGGATTCAAAGTACCCAACCTGTGACTGAGATAAAAATAAATAAATTAAAAAAAAAAAAACAAAAAAAACACACCAGGAAGGCTGGGGTGAAGCTCAGTGGAGGAGCAGCACGCGGCAGGCATGACAAACCCCAAAAGGAAGCATTCACCACAAAGCTCATTCTTGACTACCGATGGACTCCTTTTTATTAAATTATAAAACAGCTTGATGTCAGTACATACGCTGATATAAAGGAAACAAAATACCCTTTTCTCAAGTATCTGCTTTTATAGAGCACATGGTTGTAGACAAACAGCAACAACTGTAGACTAAATTCTTGGCCGCCAAGATATGACAGCCGAACTACCAAGCGTGGCTGTCCTATGTACAGTCAGAATTTACGGAAAACACTACAAAGACAATGCCCTGAAAACACGGCAAGGTGCAGGGAGGCAGTTACGGCTGCTAAGCTGGTATAAAAATTTAGTCAAAATAAAGATTTAGTCCATTATAGCTCTGCATAAAGCTCCAGGGAAGAAAACTTAAGACACATCTTGTCAAAGGCACTTAGAGAGTTGTAATAAAATACTTCTGAATTTAGTTTGAGATGGAGTTTTTTTTTTAACTCCTTTTTCACATTTGCTTCACACTGAAGCAGTACTGGAAGGCAGATATGAATGAGGAAAAATAGTTATTGCTCCTTAATATACATATTAAAAATAGAGATTAATACAGATTTTGGTCCGCACCAAAGCAAGTAACAGTATCAGACTGCAGTGTTTCTCTTCATTCTGAGCACAAAATCATAATCAACTTTACTCCGGTCCCACAGAGCCTTCAGTTGGTACCGCCTGGGTCCCCGCCGTGTGTCTGCAGTGCGCTTCAGCTGGAGAGGGTCTCCAGGGGGCCTCGCAGGAGTCCGCGCACAGGCACCTACAGTTCCGTGTCTCGGTACCGGGAGGGCTGGCCGTAGTAACCGCGCTTTGAGTGTGCTGCCAACTGCTGCCGGTATTCCTCCTCCTCGGGGTCACTGCCGTAGCTCCCTCTGGTGTCCTGGTAAGGTCTAGAAGGAGCTTTCTGTGGCTCCGGAGGTCTAGAACTAACAAAACGGAGGGAGGTAACCACAGTTCATCTCGTCCGGCTGCCCGTGGGGGTCACTGAAGCTACGTCCTGACCCCTGAGGGCATGCTACACCAGCCCCGGGCTCTGCTGGTCCCTCTTCAGGTTCACAGGATGGTAAGGGAAGAGAGATGATATGGGTCAAGGCCATGGCCTACTTGGGCAGCCATACGTTGTTTGAACTAACACAGGAAGACTGTACCTGTTGCACACCCATGCTCCTACTACAGCCCCCGACTCAGAAAAGAGTTCTTTCCTGTGTTAATTATACCGAGTTTCCTCTGTCAGGGTCAACTTGGCCAACTGTGTTGTCATTCTAAGAGTAATCTATGTGACTCCAGGTTTTCAGTGCTTTAAAACAGGGCTCCAGCTACCTGAAGCGGGAAATGACTAAACACGAGATGGCCACAGGAAGACACCGATGATGCCTTATGCTTGCTCGGCACTTAAATGCTAGGCTAGCCAACTGCCTGTCACAGTCCTTCAGACCCAGTATGGCACAAGTGGCCTGCCTGTGCATGGTGATACAAAGGCATTAAGGAGCTTGCCTATGAGCCAGTGGGCTTTAGTGACGAAAGAAATCTAAGCACTAGGAATTCTGCTCATGTGCCCTCCTAACACAATGTAAGGCTTCTATGTGCCAGAGGGTATTTGGGCACACAAGGCAAATGTCCAGAAACTTCTGGCTCAATTACCTTTTTGAGACAGGGTCTCTCTACATAGCCCTGGCTGTCCCACCTCTGCCTAGCTTTTGATTTTGTAATTTTTGTTGTTGCTTTGTTTTGTTTTGCGACACATGAGTTTCTCTGTGGAGCTCTGGCTGTCCTGAACTGGCTCTGCCAGACTAGGCTGGCCTCAAACTCACAAAGATCTACCTGCCTCTGCCTTCCAAGTGCTGGGATCAAAGGCGTGCGCCACCACCTCACACCTTGTTAGTTAGGTCTGACTAACAGGATAAAGTAAAAAGTCAGCCTGGGAAGGAAATTCTTAGCACTCCAACATTCTTCAAATTCTGGCCTATCCACCAAACAGCCCTTACCTCATGTGCGGGGGCAGGCCTGCTTCTGGCTTCGGGGCTTTGATAGGAACGGCGTAGATGTCAGGGTGCTTCTGAGCAATTTCAATCTGCGGCAGTAAGGGAACAGAAGGAGAGAATGGGCCACCGAAGGGTTCTCTTGCTGGTCACTTATAGACCCTACCTTGTCCCCACATCCTACCACCTTCTCCCAGTTTATTCCAGACAAAGAAAAATAGATTTGCGCCTGCTTCCACGGTTGGGTGGTGGTTGATGGAACGTGCCAAATGGTGAGGAACTAAGCATGGGGAGCCCTGAGATACTAAAGGAAGTTGACCAAAGGAACTAGTACTGTATGACTTCACATGTGAGGCTCCTAAACCATCAAATTCAGAGAGGTAGACCATAGAATGCTGTGGTGGTGGCTGTAGGGAGGAGTAGGGTGGTATGGCCAGGGTTGGAGGGAGGAAATGGGGATCACTGTCAGATGGGTGCAATTTCACTTGGGAACTGGGAAAAGTTCCTGAGCTGTCCTGTTACAAACATCTGAAATGATACATTTTCTATAAAGTATTTCTTGTAATCCCAACTACTCAGGAGACTGAAGCTGTAGAATGACCTGTGTCTGGGTCCCTCGGGACAACATCAGGAAGGTCTCAAGAGAAGAGCCGGAGGGTGGGCAGGAGAAAGCCTGTCCTGCATCCGTCCCTGCTTTCGAGGGAAGGTCTCACCGTGTCACCCAGGCTAACGTCCAACTTCTGGGCTCAGTGCTTCTCCTGCCCTGGGTTCAACCTGCTGGGACTACAGTGATGTTCCTACTTCTGGCGTCACTCGAGTTCTTTGATACTAAAATGTCTCATGTGCATTTCATACATTCTAACAGCTGAAAATCGACAGCTTCCAGGCCCAAGGGCTGCCAGTATCCTATGGCAAATCTGGGCACATATGAAAGGCTGAGGACCAAATAACTATCACCCATATTCCAGCTAAAATAACATCTGAGAGGTATCAACCCTCACTCTCTGGCCAAGCTAGGACATAGGTCTGTAGAACAGAGAGCCGAATCCTGCTCATCTGGACTGTTACGGTTCCAGTTTTTGCTTATTTTTAATTTTCCAAGATAGGGTTTCTCTGTATAACCTCGACTGTCCCAGAACTCACTTTGTAGATTATGCTTACATTGGCCTCAAACTCACAAATATCCACCTGCTTCTGTCTCCCAAGTGCTGGGATTAAACACGTGCACCACAACACCCAGTTCTATGAGCCTTTGTTGATGGGAAGCAAAAAGGATATGCTGACAGCAAGCAATGGGTAAGGAGTCCAGCAACCATGCCTGTGACTGTGCCGGGCCTGATGCTGGCAGCGGGAAGAGGGGTATGGGCTACTACTCTGAGAGCAAATATCTTGAAGACTCTCACTGGGGCAACCTAAGCTGCCCAAATTACCCTAGCATTCTGTGCTTCTTGGAGCTCCTGCATCCTCTGTAATTTTGCCTTGTGGTCCATCTTCTCGAATATTTTCACTCTGCCCAGGACTGATCTGGGAGCATCTTCCTGCTCCTCGGCGCTCTCCCCCACCTCCTCACTCTCGGGCACAGGGACCGGAGTGGAAGGCTTCAGGATGGATCGCCCAAAAGACGGTTTCGCCGCAACAGGGGGAGGACAGCCTTTGGTAGATCCCCCCATTTCACTGCCAGCCGTGGCAGAGAGGTTCGACTTGGAGTAGTCATAGAATTCTTCTCTGTTCTGGCTTCTGGCCTGCAAAGAGCAACGGCATGCCTTTGACCTTGAGCTTTTGGTCTCTTTTCAGAACTACATTAGTGATTTAATACATCGTGTTTCCTGATCAGTTTCCAAAGGTGGGCAATGTAACCATCTTGACAAAGAACCGAATACAAAGAGGCAAACAGCCACCGGCCGGGCATTTTGAGCTCCATCTGAGGGTGGCCGAAGTACAAGCAGGGGCACGTGGCCAGTGGCCGGCACTGGGTCGAGGCAGAACAGACCCACGTCATAACGGAGAAGACTGCAATCTCATGGAAGACCGCAAAGGAAATCAATTTTGGAAATGAAAAAGGTTTTTCTGCGGTCAAACTTCACGGAGGTCAAGAGCCTGGGCTACAAAGTGGGGCCTTGGCTGTGGGGCAGTGAGGCTGAGCTGGAGTGGGGTAGGGCAGTCAGGACACCATGCCACCAGCCACACGGCTCTCTGCTTTCGGATGCCAGCCCTGCTGCAGGCCTTTGGTGTATTATGTAAAGCCACTAATTACTGCTGACAGCTTACACGGTCACTGTTTTCTCCTCTAAATTATTGAGTTAGAAAAAAAAAAATCTTACTGCGCTGTAAGAAAAGCCTGTCGCTACAGGTTGATTGTGATCTGGGGCAACGAACCGCGTGACACACACCCTGGAACCCTACTGTTAATTCTCTTCTAGATAGTAATTCATTAATTCAATAAATTAAGACGCTTTTACAGTGAGAGGCATTCTGCACAACAGCAATGCCCATTTTCCTCAGAAGATGAGGAAAACCAGTGAGGATCCTCTGGTGCATCCAAATTAGACTATAGGCAAAAAAAACATTGACTGGATAGAAAAAAAAAAAACTCATGGAGATTAGTGATTCTGGCATGCAACATTTGACCTTTTCAACTCATAACTACATAAATAGCAAAAAAGCGAACTCTCTCTGAAGCCTAAAATCGTACAACTTTCCTACTGGTGGCTTTTGGGCCTATCTCTCACACTTCCCTGGTTTTCAGTTTCACTCAACGGCCTGAAGGACAGGCCCTAACTGAGCACACAGTAAGTCCACATCACAGTCCGTCTCAGTGTGAGTGTCCTCCTGGCTTCCCAGGGGCTCCAAGGCACCTGTGTCCTCCTCTTTCCCATCCTGGGCTTCCCAGACACACATACCTTGGGCGGCTCTGGCTTGAATGCTGGGGGTGGGCTACCATCCCTAAGTTGATCTCTGCTAGCCGCCCTCCTCATCTGAGCTCGTGGCTCTGGGCTGGGTTTCCTTATGCTCTATAAAACACAAAAGTTCATTCACAGCAAGGGCACCTAAGCAGAAAGAAGACGGGACTCCGCTGATTTCTGAAACACTGGAAATTAAGCCAAACTGCTAAGGCAGCTCTTGCTTGCTGCAAGCAGAGACATCAACCATTCTTTCCTGGTGAAAGCTTGGGGCACAGTTCACTAAACTGCCTGTGTACAAGGCACTAGCTCTACATTTAATGGAAGAGAAAACCAAACATTCCTAAAATCTAAAGGTCTGTGTCACAACCAACAGTATTTCTAAGCCTTAGATCTTTCTGTGTGTAAACATTACCTTTTTATTAATCTACTGTATATGAGGTGTGTATGTGTGGTAGACTTTTTTCTTATGTCTTTATTTTTTGAGTACTTATAGCTCATTGATCATTAATGAAAATAAGCAACCTGCTAAAGGGTAGTCCATAATATCCTCCAAATGTGCTTAGACAATCTTGTTCACAAAGATCATCATTCCAGTGTTCTCTAAGGAGCAATCGATCATCACTCCACCCTAAATTATGCCCACTGATTGTAGGACTATGTAACCCAGGGGATACACAGTGCAACTGACCACATGGATGAAGTGCATTTAAAAAGTGAAATACAGAGACAAGGAAACTGATGGGGAAACACTCAGGAACCCGAATAACATTAGAAGGTTAAAGGTTGAGTGAAGAAGAAAAGCAGGGCTCCTAAGAGTACAGAGAGAGGCCTAATCAAAGGTTACAAGCAAATACAGCTCAATAATGTACTCAAAGTTCCATTTGTAATTTGGACAGTTGGCACATAAAGCCGACTGTTCTCTCCTAAACACAAGAGTGGTGACCTTTTCCAATGTCACATCCTGGGTCCACTCTCCATGGACCACAGCCACAACCATGTAGGCACGGGCTCAGAGTGGGCCTTCCTAGCAGTCCTTGGCTCCAATCTTTGTGGATACCATCTACAGGAGCCTCACAGCCTGCAGGGAAACTACCCAGGATGTGCTGTGCCTCGCCTCACCTCCTCGTGCTGCACCGGCTCCGAGGAGCGGGTGATGGAAGACACCTGGGGCTCCTCAGCTGGCTCATCCAGCTCATTGTCAGTGTAGGCGCCTCCCTCGCCGTCCGTGTCTTCAAAGTCACTGATGAGACGGCTGTCACAACTCAGATAGTCCGCGCCCATGGCAGTTAAGTAGGACATGCGGTCTTCAGGGTCATCATCCATCCCTTCCATCTAGAGGAATTTGTTTTGAAGGGTGAGTGGGATCTGCCACGGCTCCTGGGAACGGGGGACTCGAGACAACTCCCAAGGGCTGAGCCAAGTGTTGGAAACCTTGACATGTGCTAGCAAGGGAAGGGACCTTTAGTTTCCTGCCATCACATGGCTCTGATCTGTCTGATGTTGATGCCGGGTTAATTTCTGCACAGACAAACTGAAGACCTGCAGTCTGTCCTGGCTAGTGTCCATCCTGAGTGCCAGCTGAGCCAAGCTGCCTTGCTTTGCTGGGCTTCCAGGATCAGCTCCTCTCCAGCTTTTCTGCTGGCCCTTGTCTCCACCCCGGACTATGTACATATCTACTCCAAGACTCTCAGACCCAGGCTGGGATGTTGCTCACATGTAGGCGAGTTCAATTCCCAAGATGAGAAAAAGTTCTCCAAACCTTGAGGACAAAAGCTACACCCTGCTCAGCTTGTCCTCTCCAGGGAGTGGTGAAGACTCTAAGCATTTGGCTGATGTGTCAATTAAACAACAGGGTTCCAGAAAGCAAGACAGTCTATTCAACCAAAAACAAAGCTCACTCTGAAGGCTCATCAGCTCCTTTAGTTTAGCTAGAGGAAAGGTTCCTGGTCTGAAGGGGTCCCGGGTTCTTGACTCATTCTCTCCCTCCCACAGAACACCTGTGTGCTCTGTATCTCTGAAGACTGAGATGCTATCCAATTTGAGAGGGCTAGAAAAGGTCACTAGTGTTTTCACATCAGCTACTCAAACTCAGAGTCGGGATGCATTCTCCACCCTCCTCTTTACTAAGCACACATTCCAGCTGTCAGCACTCTTCTCTTGGTATCAGTTTAACCTGCATTACCCATGGTTCTCAGCCTGCCTCTCGTCTCCACTCCAAGTTTCCCACGTCTTTAGTACGGTGTGGCATTAGGAATGATAACTTGTAAGCTCTGATTAGAGAACTTGGAATGCAATTCTAGTTGCTACATTAAAAGTAGAGGGGTAGTGAATGTAGGTCAGCACCCATGTGTTCTGCCTTGCAGAGTCCCTTCATTTTGTTACTTTGTTGGAGAATTATAAAGGTCCCGACTTGATGAACACACTGAATGCCTTTTGTTTCATGGTTTACTACATTCACTGCCCTCTTGAGGAAGCAGCAAGAACAAAGAGTCTCACCTCACAGCAGCAAATCTAAGCCACATACCTTTCCTTCAGAGACCCAGACTGCTTCCCCTTGCTGCTGCTGAATGCTGTCCTTCAAGCTGCCAAACCAGCCATCATTGGCTGAATTCACGTTGATTGTAGCTACAGAAATACAAGCAAAAAGATCAGCATCAATTTCCAGAGCAACCTTTATTCTAGAAGCTATTCACATTATTTGTATTTATACCATATTTGAAGAAAAGTTTGCCAAGATCAGAAGTCTGTATGTTATTTAAGCCCAAAATCTTTTTGTTTGAATGCAACTAAAGCTGTTTTACTTTATGATAGACTCTATGGGCTTATTTCACTATATATATTTTTTTCTTGAGAAGAGCTACTCTGTGTGTGTGTGTGTGTGTGTGTGT
>JAQQSO010001938.1:0-14829 GCA_028658305.1 Pachyuromys duprasi
GTCATGCTGAAATCTATACACCTAGGGAAGATCAACAAGAAGGAGGACCCAGGTTGGGATGATCAATGCTCGCTTATATGTACAAATGGGATGGACATTGCATGTAGGAGAAAAAAGCAGCAGGATAGGAGCCTACCAAAGAGGACCTCTGAAAGACTCTATATAGCAATGTATCAAAGCAGGTATTAAGACTCACAACCAAGCCTTCGGCAAAGGGCAGGGAATAATATGAAAATAGGGGGAGTTAGTATGTCTTGGGGAGAACAAGAGCTCCATAAAGACCAAACTGAGCAGGGCACAGGGGTCTTATATGAGACAGTTTCTCCAACCAAGGACCATATATGGATATGGCCTAGAACCCCTGCTCAGATGTTGCCCATGGTAGCTCACTATCCACCTGGAGACCCTAGTAAGGGGAACAGGGACTATTTCTGTCATGAACTCAATGGCTGGCTCTTCAACCCTTTCTTCTCCCCCCCCCCCAACACACCCGGGAGGAATAGCCTAGCTAGATCCCAGAAGAGGACATTGCAGCCAGCCCTGAAGAGACAAGATAAACTAGGGTCAGATGGAAGGTGAGGAGGTCCTCCCCCATCAGTGGACTTGGAGGGGTCAGAGAAGAGATGAGGGAGGGATGGGGAGAGGGTGACAGAATGAGGGAAGGGGCTACGACCGGGATACAAAGTACCTAACCTGTTATTAATATAAAAATAAATACATTACATTAAAAAAAAAGAACATGACAGAGTGACAGTTCTCCTAACACAGACTTGGTACTCACAACCAAATTAAGGACAAGCCAGTGGGTCAAATAGTATTCACTTAGAAAAAAAAGTGAAAGAAAAGTTTCATGAATTGCCTTAACACAACAAATAAAACTAGTGAAATAGCCCATTCTGTTTACTTTGCCTTGAGGTGCTGATTAAGTCATGAAATCATCATCCTTAGCACGATATTTATAAAAGCACTTTCATTACACAGAAAGAATCCTGTGCTTTTGGTATATGGATGCCAGGGCTTCCTAAGACAATCACACCATCCTCCTTGGTTTTGGGAGACAGCTTATTTAGCTATGCTTACCGCTAAAACCAACTCACAAAATAAGCTGAACTAAACGCCAGTCCTTTAAGTCTCTGTGACAAATTCTTAGTATGGTAATAAGGTTACTTGTTTTATTGATGCGTAAAATTATTTTAAAGATATGGCTTCATGCATATATTTTTAAAAAATATCTGTTTATGTATTTACAAAATATGAGTAAAATTGCACACACACCTGTAATTGAATATATGTATGTTGGGAGGACTCCAAGGCAGAAATGAGCCTCCTGGGAACATTTACAAAACATGCAGACTGTCTGAGTGAACAAGACTGAATTCATGGAGAATTTATGAGTGTATTTCTTGCAATTCACCCTACAGGGCTGGTTCAAGTTTGAGCTTAATAACATTGGAACCTAATAGTCCTGAAAAATATAACATTTGGACATATTCTATTTTGTGTTTTATAGAAAAGCTGTTGAGATGCTGACCTACAACTATTTACAGTAGACCTCAAAAGTCTTCAAGCTGTAGAGAAAATGCTGCAGTTTTTACAGTCTATTGACTGATGAAGGGCAAGCAGAAGGTTAGAATTAAGATTATGTCTCAGAGGCCTGGAGAGATAGTTTGGCGATTAAGAGCACTTGCTGCTCTTACAGGGTACCTGGGTTCGGTTCCCAGCACCCACACAATGCCTCACAACCATTCCTAACTCCATGTCCAGGGGATTCTACACTGTCTTCAGTCCTCCAGGGCATCAGGCACACATGCAACTCCTTACATGCAGGCAAAATACTCATATACATAAAAGAGGAAGATAAATCTTAAAAGATAAAGTAAAAGATGCAACTCCTTACATGCAGGCAAAATACTCATATACATAAAAGAGGAAGATAAATCTTAAAAGATAAAGTAAAAGATTATGCCTATGTATTATTGATCCACCTTCTGTAAGGGCAGTCAAAGTTTTAGGCAAGCCCTCTACCATTGATCTTCTTACTTATTGCTTTAGTCAAAGCTTTCTGTAACAATCAGAGAACAATAGCCACAAACAGGGCTTCTTAGCTGATGGCAGAACAGTCAAACATTGGTTTATACTGTGATAGAGGAAGCGTTTTTTTTCTTTTTCTTAAATTTTATTTATTTATTTATTACAAATACAGTATGTCAGAAGAGGGCCCAGATCTCATTATAGATGGTTGTGAGTCACCAAGTGGTTGTTGGGAATTGAACTCAGGACCTCTGGAAGAGCAGCCAGTGTTCTTAACCTCTGAGCCATCTCTCTAGCCCTGAGGAAGTGTTTTAATTCACTCTTGGGAGAAGAAAGTCAGAGCACAAGATATATAGTGAGCTTGATTTCAGGTAACACACACACACGCACACGCACGCATACACATACACACGTTGAAGTGCTGGGATTTGAACTTAAGGCCTTGCATGCCAGGCAAGTTCTTGACTGAGGCATAGTCTCATCCCCAACTGTATTTTGACCTGTCTTTTCAGTCTTGTAGTCAAACAAACATCAGTTGCCTCTGAGACTCTGAAATATGGATTATGTGTTATTGTGTTCATGCTCCTGAAATATATAGAAATGTGTGTGATAATGTTCTTCCAACATTTAAAGCCATCTTTAAAGCCCACAGACAAACATATTAAGGGACGTTTATAAATCATTTTATATTTTCATTCTATAGCAATTAAATATATTAAACTCCACAAATTAGAATCCTTAAAAATTAATTTCACACACAGTATATACTCACTTATAAGTGGGTATATTAGACATATAATATAGGATAAACATACTAAAATCTGCATCCTTAAAGAAGCTAAGCAAGAAGGAGGACCCTGGGTAAGATGATAAATCATCACTCAGAAAGACAAATGTGTTGGACATTGGAAGAAGGAGAAAACAGGAAACAGGACAGGAATCTACCACAGAGGACCTCTGAAAGACTCTACCCAGCAGTGTATCAAAGTAGATGCTGAGACTCATAACCAAATTTTGGGCTGAGTGCAGGGAATATATGAAAGAAGGGGGAGATAATAAGACCTGGAGAGGACAGGAGCTCCACAAGGAGAGCAACAGAACCAAAAAATTTGGGCACAGGGGTCTTTACTGAGACTGATACTCCAACCAAGGACCATTCATGGGGATAACCTAGAACCTCTGCTCAGATGTAGTGCATGGCAGCTCAGTATCCAAGTGGGTTACCCTAGTAAGGGGAACAGGGACTGTCTTTGGCATGAACTCAGTGGCTGGCTCTTTGATCACCTCCCTCTGAGGGAGGAACAGCCTTGCCAGGCCACAGAGGAGGACAATGCAGCCAGCCCTGATGAGATCTGATAAGCTAGGGTTAGATGGAAGGGGAGGAGGACCTCCCCTATCAGTGGACTTGGGGAGGGGCATGGGAGGAGATGAGGGAAAGAGGGTGGGATTGGGAGGGAATGAAGGAGGGTGCTACAGGTGGGATACAAAGTGAATAAACTGTAATTAATATAAAAAATAAAAATTTAATAAAAAATTAATTTCAGTGTATTATCTAAGTTTAAGGAGGTAAAGACCAATGGGACACAGTCATCACTAATTCTTTTTCTTAGTGGTTTTACTTCGATAATCTGAACATAAATCAGGAGTTATGAAAACTTGTTAAAATTTCTCTTTTTCTCTTAAGGATGGTTTTAACAGGTAGTCACATGTGTATCAAAAAACCAGTACAACAAGGGGTTGGTGAAGGGCAAATTTTCTCCTTGCCTGATTTGTTCTCCCATTCTTTTTTCTCAGAAGCAAGTGGTTACAGGGTCTTGGACTTTCAAGAGCTGTCATGTATGTATGTGGCTGTGCAAATGTAAAAATCACCTTTTATAAACTTGGAGCACCCCATGTGAATTTTTGTATATTTTTCCATTTGTTCTATAGAGCATTTGAAAAATTGTAGAATCTAGGCTTTGTGATACCAATATTTATTTATACATATTCCTTTTTATTCTTATAATTTTATACATGTATACATGTGGTTTAAAACTGTTTATTGATTTTTTTTTTTTACTTTTTTAGTCACTTTATAGTCTGCCCGAAGACCTTTCCCTCTTCCCAGTTCCATCCTCATGCTTCCTCCCTATTTTCTCCGTCCCCTTCTCCAGAAGGAAAGCCCTCCATGGGCACCAACCCACCCTGGAACATCAAGTCACAGCAGGACTAAGTTCATTCCTTCCTAATGAGGCCAGACAAGGCAGCTCAGCTAGGGCAAAAGGATCCAAAGGCAGGCAACGGAGTCAGAGACAGTTCCTTCTCCCACTGTTAGGAAACCTACATGATGACTAAGCTGCACATCTGTTACATACGTGTAGGGGATCTGTGTCCAGCTCATGCATGCTCTTTGGTCAATGGTCCTGTCTCTGTGATTCCCCATGGGCCCAGGTTAGTTTACTGTGTAAGGAAATGCAAATCAAAATGGCTCTGAGATTCTATCTTACACCGATCAGAATTGCTAAGATCAAAAACTCAAGTAGACATGATCTATTCTTTTACATGTAGTCTACTAAATTGTACAAATGTACAAACATTTCAATATCCCTATTATGTGACTTGAATAAACTTGTGTAAATGTTGCTGTTGTTGTTTTTTAAATAACTCAAGTGACAACACATGCTGGAGAAGATGTGAAGAAAGGGGAACCCTCCTCCATTGCTCCTGGGAATGTAAACTTGTACAACCACTTTGGAAATCAATCTGGCACTTCCTCAGAAATTTAGGACTAATGCTACCTCAAGATCCAGCTATACCACTCCTAGGCATATAGCCAAAGTATGCTCAAGTACACAACAAGGACATTTGCTCAACCATGTTTGTGGCAGCTTTTTTCATAATAGCCAGAATCTGGAAACAACCCCGATGTCCCTCAGTTGAGGAATGGATATACAATGGATTACTACTCAGCAATTAAAAACAAGGAAATCCTGACATTTGCAGGCAAATGGATGGAACTGGTAGAGATCATCCTGAGTGAAGTAAACCAGGAACAGAAAGACAGGCATGGTATACACTCACTAATAAGTGCATATTAGCCGTATAATATAGGACAGCCATCTATAGACCTAAAGAAGCTAAACACTAAGGAGGACTCTAGGATGGATATGTAAATCCCATTCAGAATGGCAAACAGGACAGACTCCAGAAGTGATGGAAGACAAGAAACAGGATGGGAGTCTACTATAGTAGAGGGTCCTCTGAAAGGATTTACCCAACAGGGGAATGAAGCAGCTGCTGAGACTCAGGGCCAAACTTTGGGCAGAGTGCAGGGAGTCTTATGGAGGAAGAAAGGGGTGGGATTAGAGGGACATGGAGAGGACAGAAGCCCCACAAGGAGGCCAACAGCACAAAAAGATCCGAGCCCAGTTCTTGCAGAGACTGATGCACCAATGGAGGACCATGCAAGGAGAGGACCTAGATCCTTCCTCAGATGTGGCTGATTGAAAGCTCAGTCTCCATGTGGATCTCTGAGTGAGGGGATGAGGGGCTGCCTCTATCATGAACTCAGTTGACTGCTCTCTGATCACTTGTCCCTGATGATGCAGCCTTGCCAGGCCACGGAGGAAGGAAGAAGACCCAAGCAGTCCTGATGAGACTTAACAAGCTGTGGGCAGATGGCGATAGTGGAGAACTCCCCCTTTCAGTGGACTAGGGGAAGGGGAAGAGAGGAAGAGGGAGGATGACACCGGGGGAGTTGAAGGAGGGGACTTAAATCAGGAAATATAATGAATAAATTGTGAAGAAAAGAAAATTTAAAAAAATAAATAAAAATGTGCTAAATAAAAAGAGTACCTTTTAAGGATAACTTCTAAATTTTGGTGAAACCTAGTTTATTGATATGAATTTAGTGTTATAGCTAAGAAATCTTGGTCTGACCTAAGGTACAGAAGTTTTATGCTATGTTTGGCTTCAAAAGTTATTTATTTTAGTTTTTACTACTGTGTCAATGACCCATTTGGGGTTAAATTTTTAATGTGTTACAATATTCTTTTTTGGCATATAAATATTCAGCTGTTTCAGCACCACATGTTTGTTTAAAAGATTATCTCTTTCCCATGAATTATTTTTGTGCCTTTCCCAAAAACCAGTCATCTCTGCATGTTTGAGCCTCTCTTTGGACTCACTGTTCTGTTACTTTGCTCTGTTTATCTTTATGGGAATAGCCCTTCCTCCCTTCCTCTTCCTGTCTCCTTCCCCCATATTTCTTTCTTTCTTTTTGATTTGTGAGACAGGGTCTCACTATATAGCCCAGACTGGCTTTATCATGGCCTTAAGATCACTACTCTTGTGGCTAGAGTATAAAAGAAACCAAATTGGTTTGAGATCAGTGTGGCTGGAGTTTGGTCAGTGAGCCTGGCAGCAGGTGATCATGGAGGACAGAGTAAATAAGAAGGGCCGTTTTCCTCCCGTTTCTCTAAAGTTGACTCTGAAGAGTAGCTATTTCTCTAGTAAAATTCCTTAAGCCCTCTACAACTCATGGGTGTGTTTTATTTTAAGCCTGCTTGGGGACTGAAAGTGGAAGGAAGGAAGTTGAGCCTCCCAGGGTGCTTCCTGCACAACACGCACTCTAACATCAGGATGTATGTTTCCACATGTTCTTCACAAATTGTATCATCTATTTTAGCCTTGTCACTCTGAGGGGAAAGGACCATGTTATATTGGTTCAATTAATATGATATGGCTTCCCAAAGGACGGTTATGGTTTGGGGAGGCAGGGGGTGGGAGAGGTTGATGCAAAATCAGCATGTTTCTGGCAATTATATTAACCAGTTTGCACTTAGAAGGAGGATAATTGGAACATCTTTCTGGAGGGCAATCTGGAAATGCATAAAAATGAATTTCGGGTTTTCTTTTATTTATCTAAGAAAGTATATGAAAGAAATGGTCAGGGCAAGATGCTTTCTTTAACAAGGCAGTTCACTGAACTATTTTTCATAATAATTTTTTAAAGTTAGTGCTGGGAAACAGACTGACTCTGAAATACTGTATAATAGCAGAGTTGCGATACAGATTTATGATATTTGACATGTAATGGTGCCTAAAGTATTTTAAGTCAAAAATATGGGCAGAACAGAGCATAACTCCCATTTTGGGAAATAACAGGTTTTATGTATGTGGTAACGGAAGAGGAAAAATTCTGGCCACTTTACAGATTGCAGTGCCCCAACCCCGGCACCCACTCCTGATCCCTATCCCTGAGACAGACAGGGTTTCTCCACGTAGCCATGGCTGTCCTGAACTTGCTCTGTAGACCAGGCCGGACTCAGACTCACAGAGATCACTTGCCCCTGCCTCCGGAGTGCTGGGATTAAAGGTGTGTGCCACCCCCATACCCCACTTTACAGATTTCCGTTAGTGGTTATTTCTTTACAGTAGGGTTATGAGAAGTTTCCTTTTTATTTCAATACACTTTTGTATCATTTAAGTATTTTACAATGGTCACACATGATTAAAAGTGATTGGGGAAAAGGCTATTTCAACTTCGGACAATAAAGACATATAGGTAAGCAAGCTTGTGAGGGAGCTGACTTCAAGAGTGAAAACATCTATGGGGTAAAGCTGAGGATACTTGGGGTGAGTCCAGAAGCAAGCCATTTCTGGCATTCTTCCAGACACACAGCAGATAAGAAATAGTACGTGTTTACTGTGGACTGTGTCCTCCCCAAAACTCCTGCACTGAAGTTCCAACCCCAGAGCTTCAGAATGTAATAGCATTCGAAGATAATGCCTTTAAAGACCTAATTAAGTAGAAATGAGACAACAAGACTGGTGGTCTTAGGAGAAGGAGACCCTAGGGAAAGACGCACAGGCCGCATGAGGACACAGCAAGAAGGGGACTGGCTGACAGCAAGGGTGCTGTTGGGAGGTCTCAGGAGAAAACACACGTGTTGACATTCTGATCTCCGATGTCTAGCCCAAAGGACTGCAGAAAAAAAAAATTCTGCTGTCACGTTACTCCACCTGACGTATGTGGTTATATCAGCAATCTGAAAATGATGGCAACTTGGATTGGTAATGCAATGACTAGTGTTAGATAACTCCTAAGTCCCCTATGTGTTTTGTCTCATCTTTTGCTCCGTGTACTCTTATGAATTAGGTGATACCACTCATGTTCATGTTGGAAAAATAATTGAGGTCTAAGTATCTTTTTTTGTTGTTTTTTTTTTTTTTGAGACAGGATTTCTCTGTGTAGCCTTGGCTGTCCTGCTTTTTAGACCAGCTGACCCTGAACCTACAGATAGCCATCTGCTGCTGTCTCCTTGAGTGATGGGATTATATGTGTGTGCCATCGTGCCTGGTGAGGCTTAAGTATCTTAAACAATTGATCATGTATTCAGAACTAGGTTTTGACTTAGGTTATGTGATTTTAAATTACATGTTGCATTTTTGTTTTGTTTGTGTGTGGGACACATATGCCCCTGAATACATGTGGCGGTCAGAGTACAACCAGTGGGTTCTCTCCTTCCTCCTTGTGGGTCCTGGGAATGGACCTCCAGTTGTCAGACTTCATGGCAAGCAGCTGCACCTGAGCTATCTCATTGACCTGGTTTCCTGATCTTCTATCCCCTGCTCTTAACTACTGCTTTAATATTAGTTTCACAGTATAACAGTAGAAAAAGTTAGGGTCTTAGGAAATTGACTCAGAAAAACTAAAATTATAACACACTAAGCTATAGGAAGTATACATGATGTACATAATATGTGGACCCTTTCTGACTGAACTGAAAAAAATTCTCACTTTTTTATTATAAGATGTGCAACTTCTAATGGTATTGGCATAGAAACAGAATAGTGGATCAATGGAACCGAATAGAAGACCCAGAAATAAACCCACACACCTATGGGTACTTGATTTTCGATAAAGAAGCCAAATCCATCCAGTGGAAAAAAGACAGCATCTTCAACAAATGGTGCTGGTCCAACTGGATGTCTACATGCAGAAAAATGAAAATAGATCCATATTCATAACCCTACACAAAGCTAAAGTCCAAGTGGATCAAAGACCTCAACATAAAACCAGACACGCTAAATCGGTTAGAAGAAAAAGTGGGGAAGACCCTAGAACTCATTGGCACAGGTGACAACTTCCTGAACAGAACACCAACAGCACAGGCTCTAAGAGCAACAATCAATAAGTGGGACCTCATGAAGCTGAAAAGCTTCTGTAAAGCAAAAGATACTGTTGTCAGAACAAAACGGCAGCCTACAGACTAGAAAAGGATTTTCACCAACTCTATATTTGACAGAGGGCTGATATCCAGAATATATAAAGAATTAAAGAAGTTAAAAAGTAACAAATCAAGCAATCCAATTAAAAATGGGGCACAGAGCTAAGCAGAGAATTCTCGGTAGAGGAATACAGAATGGCAGAGAAACACTTAAAGATATGCTCAATGACCTTAGCCATCAGAGAGATGTAAATCAAAACGACCCTGAGATTTCACCTTACACCTGTCAGAATGGCCAAAATAAAAAACTCAAGTGATAACACATGCTGGAGAGGTTGTGGAGAAAGGGGAACCCTCCCCCACTGCTGGTGGAAATGTAAACTTGTACTACCACTTTGGAAATCAATCTGGCACTTTCTCAGACAATTAGGAATATTGCTACCTCAAGATCCAGCTATACCACTCCTGAGCATATATCCAAAAGTTGCTCAAGTACACAATAAGGGCATTTGTTCAACCATGTTCATAGCACCTTTATTCGTAATAGCCACAACCTGCAAACAACCCAGATGTCCATCAACTGAGGAATGGATAAAAAAGTTGTGGTACTTTTACCCAATGGAATACAACTCAGCAATTAAAAATGAGGAAATCATGAAATTTGCAGGCAAATGGTGGGACCTGGAAATGATCATCCTGAGTGAGGTATCCCCAAAGCAGAAAGATACACATGGTATATACTAACTTATATAGACCTATAAGATAGGATAAACATACTGAAATCTGTACACCTAAAGAAGATAAACAAGAAAGAGGACCCAGGGTAAGATGATCAACCCTCACTTAGAAAGACAAATGGGATGGACATTGGATGTAGGAGAAAACAAGTACAGGACAGGAGCCTACCACAGAGGGCCTCTGAAAGACTCTACCTAGCAATATATCAAGGCAGATATTAAGACACATAACCAAACCTTTGTCAGAGTGCAGGGAATCATAAGAAAGAAGGGGCAGTTAATATGATCTGGAGAGGACAAGAGCTACACAAGGACCAAATATATCAGGGCCCAGGGGTCTTTTATGAGACTGTTTTTCCAACCAAGGACCATGCATGGATATAACCTAGAACCTCTGCTCAGATGTAGCCAGCCCATGGCCAATCAGTATCCAAGTGGGTACCCTAGTAAGGGAAACAAGGACTATTTCTGACATGAACTCAATGGTTGGCTCTTTGACCCCTTCCCCTCCCTGCAAAGGAGGAGCAGCCCTGTCAGGCCACAGAGGAGGACTTTGCAGCCAGTCCTGAAGATACCTGATAAGCCAGGGCCAGATGAAAGGGGAGGAGGTCCTCCCCTATCAGTGGACTTGGAAAAGGGCAGGGAGGAGAAGACGGAGGGAGGGTGGGATTAGGAGGGAATGAGGGAGCAGGATACAGCTGGGATACAAAGTTAATAAACTGTAACTAAGATTTTTTAAAAAAGAGATGGGGAGAGTGGGAGGGAATGAGGGAGGTGGCTATGCCTGGGATGCAAAGTACCTAACCTGTGATTGATATAAAAATAAATAAATTACATTTAAAAAAACTTTAGCTATTGTGCTGCTTAGCATGAAGTAAAGAAGCCTTAGGTATAAAAAAAAAAGATGTGCAAGTTTTATGATATTTTATTTGTTTGACTTTGAAACAGCAAGGGTAAAGGTCTGTAGAGCTAAGAAGGAAGATTCCCAGGTGATCCAACTGGGGCCATCCCTTTCACAAACTAAGTAGAGACAGAACAAAACTGGAGACTCTTAATAGACATTTGAGTGGCTACTACTTCAGAGAGCTGGTTTCCTATTTTTCTCAAGAGGTTTCTTGAGAAAACCCTTTTTTCAGGAGGATCTTCCCATCAGTGCCAAGCTTAGTTTCAGCAATATTAAGCAACCTCTCTGAACCCATAGTTTTGGTAAACATTCCCATGTGCTTCTGTCTCTGGAGTCAAATTACAGTTTGCCATGAAGCCCTGGTGACTCAAAGAGGAGCATGGCAGCATATAGGCACATACAGTGCCTGAGAGGTAGCTGAGACTTCTACATCTGGGTCAGGCAACAAGAAGAGACAGTGAGCCACTGGGTCTGGCTTGAGCTTCTGAAATCTCAAAGCCCACACCCCAGCAGCGGCACATTTCCTTCAACAAGGGGACACTTACTCTAACAAGGCCACACCTCCTGCAAAGCCACTCCTTATGAGTCTACGGAGGCCATTTTCATTGAGATCAACACCACTTCACTCAGAAGTGAATTACATAAACTGTGTACCTTTTCGGATCATCTAGAAGGATTGGAATTTTGTTCCTTGTACCCACAAGTTAAATTTGAACAGCGCTGCATCTTACTGGCAATACTTTAACTGCTGTCTGGGGACTGGGGGAAGTGGGAGAGGGTGATGTGGAATGCTCACCACCTTTTTTCTGACTTCAGCCTGAGCCAGTCACTTGCCATCTCCTGTATGCTTTGGGAATCTTTAGAGCAGTGGTTCCCAACCTTCCTAATGCCAAGGCCCTTTAATACAGTTCCTCATGTTGTGGTGACCCCCTCCGCAACCACAAAATTATTTTGGTTGCTACTTCATAACTGTAATTTTGGAACTGTTATGAGTCACAATGTAAAGATCTTATTCTTAGTCGACCGCCTGGACCCCCAAAGGGGTCATGACCCACTGATTGAGAAACACTGCTCTAGATGCTGCTGCAGTGTGCCCTCTTGGGTTATTTCTACAACTGTGGGACAGCCAGCTGGTAGCAGCTTAGATCTGAGGGTCTCTCTGGAAATTTCCTGTGGCCAAATGGGTGCTTCTTATGTGACTAGCTGATAGACGGACAGAAACTTAAGGTAACTTAGGAATCATGGAGAACTCACCCCAGTGATTTGCTAAGGATTCTCTGGTTTCCTTCATTGCCAATCCTGCTTCTCTTATTTTTGTAGAAAAATCCTTCTTGACACTGCTTCCCAGAGCACCTCCTGCACTTGACTCTTCCTCAGAAAGTCTAGCTCCTAGGGAACCTGAATAATATAGTTACTCAACAAAACTTCATTTCTTCATTTATTTCTTCATTCATCAAACAGTATCAAACATCTATTACTGCAAAGCAATATTCAAGGTCTACAGAGAACTTCTTTGTATTATTATTATTATTATTGATTGCTTTTTAGTTTTTCTGAGTAATTTTCAAAGCTGGTTCAGTCAACCTAAATCCCAATTTGGGTTATAGAATCTACACCTCGAATTGCTTAAATATTTTCTTCCTAGTTCTCTCTTAACTAAAACCCTTTGTCTCGGTTTGCCTCCACTTTTTCATTCTTGAAAAGCAAAGCTGGTAACACGACACATCCGTTCTCAGCTAACTGATCTGGTTACAGTTTCTTACTGTGGCAAGTAGGTGCTTTACAAGCCTACACCCTTAGAAATTCCACACCTTAACTCCCATGTCTGCATCACAAAACCCTGATATTCCATTCTTCTGTATGTAAATGTCACTTTATACTCCTATTATTTTGGGCTTGTGGGCCAGAGTATCTCCCATGTCATTCATAGTATTGACCACCACTTTTACTCACTGACATTCTGGATTGACTGGTGCCTCATCACTGAAGTTTTCATAACAAAATTTCCCCTTCACAGCCCAAGTATCAAGTACATAAAGGAGGATGTAATTTCTTTTCCCACCCCATAATACTATGTACATTCATCTTTTGCATATTGTCAGTTTTCACTACAGTCACTCATTGGTGTTCTAATCTCTGCCCCCATACATAGTTACAGCCTTCAGAGCAATGGCCACTGTAGCTTGTTTCTCTTTATATCTCTAGAACTTTACAGAGAGTGTTCAGCAGAGACGAGACACATTGCAGCTGAACGCATCTCCTGCTCACCTGTTTGACAACTGGAGATACAGAATTAGCATTCCATTCCACTGGATTTTCTTTAAACAATGAAAGTAATATTTTCATATTAGTTCCTCTAGGGTAAATTTCAACTGAAGAGAAATGGATACACCTTGGTGTTAGCAGCTTTCCTTTATTTAAATGATCAATTTCTTTGTTTTTACTGCTATTTACCATTGTCTTTTCGCACAGACTTAGTTCATAATGCAAATCTTTTCAGTCAATAGATATGCCTGAAGTAGTTAGCTTATGGTATGCTGTTTGAATAACTTTTCATCGTTCAGCTTTCCTCCTGCATAATAAGTACTTCGGAAGGGATTTGGAAGCTTTGCCTGGGGAGGGGGTGGGCTGCAGAAAGAAAGCTGGGATTGAGTGCAGGAGAGGAACAACTAGGGATTGTTTCCAGGTTGGAAGTGGCAATCATCTTTGCTGTAAGTGGTGACAGTTTCATTTTTCAGGGTGGTTTCTTTGCCTGAAGAAAGCCTGTGTGTGTGCAGCAGGCATGGAACATACGAGCAGGGGTAGCATAGTTTTACACCTTCACTCCACATAAGCCTTTTCCTTCATAACTGAGCAGTTCACAGATCGTTGAACTCACCATGGTCCTCTTGACCCACTTTGCATCTGTCTCTCCTTGTCCTCTCCTACATCATGGATCCAAGATTCATCTTTTTGGTTTTCCAGTGTCACCTCTTCATGACTTCCTCCAAATCATCCATTTCTCTCAGCTTGTTCACCCACATACATTAATTGTTTGCACATCTAACTTTCTTTCACAACCATGGGCTGTTAAATGTGCACCATCACATTCTCAGCAACTGTATGGGGAACAGAACAAAACAGCTGTTGGATTAATACACTGAATTGATGATTGGATAATCAGGTTGAAATATTTATTGAGGCTTAAAATGTATTTCTTGATAAAAGCTCTTCCAAAACAATCTAATTTCAGCAATAACCTGTTCTTACTCAAGAATATGGTGTAGACTATCTGTAACTTCAATATTATGGTGTTCTCAATGCTCTTTTCTGGCCTCCACATGCTCTGCACTGATATGGTGGTGAACACACACACACACACACACACACACACACACACAAACACACAGGCAAAGCACCAATACACATAAGATAAAATAAAAATGTTAAGATTAAACAATATGCTGTAAGGCTGGTGAGCTAGTTCAGTATTTTTTTTTAATTAATTTATTTTTATATCAATCACAGGTTAGGTACTTTGCATCCCAGGCATAGCCCCCTCTGTCATTCCCTCTACCCTCCCCAACCCTCCCTCATCTCCTCCCCGCCCCCTCCAAGTCCACCAACAGGGGAGGACCTCCTCCCCTTCCATCCAACCCCAGCTCATCTTGTCTCCTCAGGGCTGGCTACAATGTCCTCCCCTGGAATCTAGCCAGGCTGTTACTCCCTGGCATGTATGGGGGAGGGTCAAAGAGTCAGCCATCCAGATCATGACTGAAATAGTCCCTGTTTCCTTTCCTAGGGTCTTCAGTTTGACACTGAGCTATAATAGGCCACATCTGAGCAGGGGTTCTAGGCCATATCCATATATGGTCTTTGGTTGGAGAAACTGTCTCATATAAGACCCCTGTGCCCTGTTCAGTTTGGTCTTTGTGGAGCTCTTGTTCTCCCCAAGTCTTACTAACTT
>JAQQSO010001939.1:0-14828 GCA_028658305.1 Pachyuromys duprasi
AGAAGTCTGGTGTGATTCTGATAGGTCTACCTTCATATGTTCCTTGACCCTTTTCCCTTGCTGCCTTTAATATTTTTTCTTTGTTTTGTAGGTTTAGTGTTTTGACTATGATATGACAGGTATTTCTTTTCTGATCTAGTCTATTTGGTGTTCTGTAGGCTTCTTGTATGTTTATGGACATTTCTTTCTTTAAGTTGGGAAAATTTTCTTCTATTATTTTCTTAAAAATATTTTCCGTTCCTTGGAACCTGGGGTCTTCTTTTTCATCTATTCCAATTATTCTTAGGTTTTGTCTTTTCATGGCATCCTTGATTTCTTGGATGTTTTGTATTTGGGGCTTTTCTGATTTTAATTTTTCCTTGATTGAGGAATTCATTTCAGCCAGCGTATCTTCAGCTCCTGAGATTCTCTCTTCCATCTCTTGTATTCTATTGTTGATGCTTACCTTTGTGGTTCCTGATATTTTCTCTAAGTTCTCCAGTTGCAGGACCTTCTCTGTTTGTGTCTTCTTTATAGATTCTAATTCTGTTTTCAAGCTTTGTATCGTTTCCCTCATCTGATTGACTGTGTCCCCTATTTTGGGTTGTTTCCTCTGTATCTTTAATTGTTCCTGTATGTGGGCAGTTAAGTCCTTCTCAATTTCTTTAAGGGCCTTGTTCATTTCTTCTTTTTCTGCCTCCATTTGTTCCTCTAATATCTGCATAATTATAGCTTTAATATAATTTTCCTGTGTCTCTGCTGAATTAAAAATCTCTATTGCTTTTGGATGTTTCTGGTGGGGCCATGGTGTCCTGATTATTGTTGGGTGAGTTCTTACGCCGGTTTCTGGGCATTTGTTTATATATAATCATGGAGCTGTTCGTGCTTTAAGGCTGAACTTCAGACTGGAACTGTCAATCTCTTGTGTCAGGAGTATTCTTCAAGAAGATCAGGGAGTTCTAGTGGTTTGATAGTGTGTGTTGCTGCCTCAGTTGAACTCTGTTGTGGGATCTGTGTGCCAGGCTTCGTGCTCTGTGCTAGAAGCTGTGAGCACCACAGGCTGGTCTCCCCTCTGTTCTGGAGGTTTGCCTCCTCACTCTATGCCAAAGGCTGCGTGTCCCAGTTTGATATGTCCGCTGGGGTCGCTGCTCTGGTCAGGAGGCTCCTAGCTCTGACCTGGGCTTGCTGCTAAGCGCTCTCTTCTGGACTGGAGTCTTGGTGCCTCCTTCTGGGTAGGGGTTGTGCACCACGGTCTGAAATGGTATTTGGGGGCACCTCAGTCTGGACCTGTTACTATGATTCCCAATCCAGGGTGGTGAATGGGTGGGCCTAGGGGTGTGGGTCTGACCGGTGTAGCCTTCAGTGTCTGGGTGAAACTCAGTCCATCCCAGGTACTGTGTGCCCCAGACCGATGTGGCGGCTGCTGGAGCAGAGGGTTGTGCGCCTGCCCAGTGCAGCTCGCGGTATCTGGGTGAAACTCAGTCCGTCTGGGGTACTGTGTGCCCCAGACTGAAATGGCGGCTTAGGCGCCAAGTGCAGCTGTGTGCAGCCTGTCACCCTCTGGAGTTTTTCCTGGGAATAGCTGCGTGTCCCTTGGATTTTTCCACTTGATTTCCCCACCGTAGGAATTCCGCTCACCTGGCTGTAGCAAATGCTGGTGTTTTAGGTCCGAGATCTCAGTCTCCTGGTTGCTGTGCCTACACTACTGTCCTGCTCCTCAGACACAGTGTCCTCTTGGGGCAGCCATCTTGGTTCACTCCCAATAGTTGTAATTTTTAACCATTATCTGCAACATGAAGTAAAAAAATTCTGTATATAAATTTATAAAGAATATCAAATAATTATGTAAAACCAGATACATCTTATGTTTCATTGTTTGCCAGTAATTTTTTTTACTTGCTTTAATGATTTTACGAGTTTTGGAAGTATGTGTGTATGTGTGCGTGTGTACATACATATATATTTTTTACTTTTGAATTTAAAATTTTTCATGCAACTCATACAATATATTTTGATCATAGTTTCAACTCTGTCGAGATCCTTTCCACTTTTCTTCCCTCCAAACTCCATTTTCTTTCTTTCTTCCTCTCCCTCTCAAACCACCCAATTCTGAAAATAAAAACAAAAGCTGAAAATCAGAACAAACTAAAGTGCAGTAGGACAAAAAATTCTCCAGTGAAACAAAACCAAGAACCACTCATCCAGCTACCCACACAAGTAAATAAAGCGTGGAATTTGCTTTAGCAATTTAAAATTTAACACCTATACCCTATGGGAAAAATGTGTTTTATGTTAGCACAGTTATTGCTTTTCAGTTGAGTGAAGACATCCTTTAGAGTAGTGATAATTTGTCCCAATAGTACAAAGCTGACAGAACTCATATTTTCTACACAGACATACTGGACTTTTAAAAACTATCTTACACTGAATTGAATTGAAATGAATTGAATTGAACTGAATTGGATTTAATTATGTCCCCACCATACATATATAATATATACATACATACAAACCCACACATATGTGTGTGTGTATATGTCCCCACTATAACTCTGGAGAATTTTAAAGAGATGGTAACTTTAAATGGGGTTTTACCAGACATCACTAGTGTGGTTATACATTAGCTTGAAGCTCGTTTGTAACTCTGCAAATATTTGTTTAAGTATATAACTTTCTTCTCTCTGTTTTGTTTTTGCTACTGTTTGGTTTCAAGGATATGGTAGAATATTTTAATGAAGTAATTATGGGTCTACAATTGTTGGATAGAGAATTTTGATTCTATTTTTATGCTTATAGTGTTTCTGTTTTACTTTTAGACATGATTTCTATTTTAAATTTTGAAAAAAAGTGTCAAAATTCTTTATGTTTTACATATAGATGTTAGTTACAATAGATTATCTTCTAAATATTTGTGCACTATCTCAATCAATTTGTGCACTGCTACAATCCAAAACATATCTTTTTATTTCAAAATATATCTTAAAGTGTGTTTTTATTGCCTTTTAAATTAATTGGCCAATGAGCAATTTAAAATGTTACTTAATTTAAATAAGTATACTATGTTTATTTTTTGTTTAATAGAATTTTGCTTGAAGATTACTCTCAAAGTAATTGTCTTTGAGATTATTCTGTCCAAACACAAAGTTTGTAGTTAAATGATTTGGTTTGATTCAGAATGTTCAGAAGTTCCCCACTTTTATAGAAGCAGGTGATGCCTCTATCATGATCTAGGTTGCCTGCTCTTTGATCGCTTGCCCCTGGCAATGAGGCCTTGCTAGGCCGCAGAGGAAGAGGATCCAGGCAGTCCTGACGACACTAGATAATCTATGGGCAAATGGTAGTGGAGAAGAACCCACCTTCTCAGTGGACTAGGGGAACCGGAAGGGAGGAAAGGAGAGAGGGTGGAACTGGGAGGACTTGAGGGACGGGGCTTCATTTGGGATATATAATGAATAAATTGTAAAAATAAATAAATAAATAAATATTTTAAAAATAAACTATTTTATCCAGGCTTTCTTACCTCGTTTTAATAGAATGATCTTTTAAATTGATCTTGTGATTGGCATTAGAAGTGAAAAGTTGGGCTAGCAATATGTCTCATTGGATAAGTCACTAAGCTTGACAACCTTAGTTCCATGCTCTGATACTAACATGGCAGAAGTAGAGAAAAGATTCCCAGACCTTTCCTCTGACCCTTACTATTCCCTGTCACACACAAATAAAAATAATTGTAATAAAGTTAAATAATAATAAATAATTGTAAATAAAGTTTAAACCAATTTTAAGGCTTGTTACTTAAAATAAAGTATAATATTCATTTAAGGACTTTGTTAACACAATTTATATTGCAGTCAAAATACATGATGAACAATTATTAATATCTACCTTTAGAATACTTTCATTAGGGAAATATATTGGTATGTAGGCTCAGTTAATTCAACATGCTGGTGCAAATAAATTAACTATATATTTGATTTTCATTTAAGGTTTCCCAGTCAATGTTTTCAGTGTTTTGAAGCTACATGGAGGGCCTAGAGAGATGAGTCAAATGTGCAGAGCATTTGAGGCTCTTACAAATGATGGGCAATCACCCACAGAGCAACTATGACCATCTGTAACTACAGTTTCACGGAATTGATGCCCTTCAAAAAATTAATTCTTTTTTTCCTCCGTGGATACCAAGCATGACATGGTTCTCACACATGCATTAAGGAAAAGAATTAACATGCAGAAAATTAAAATAGAAAATTATTTTATTTAAAAAAACCCTACATGAGGAAAATCTGAAACACACTTACTTATATTTTTTTCTGAATCACACTCTCATCTAACATGTCCAAAATAAATAAATAAGTGTCCACCGAGTTGTAACTGTTGCCAAGAACATTCTTCACCAAGGAGTACATTATAGCTTGATTTATAACCGATTTCTTGGCAAAACAGTCCTCGTTTCATTAATCATTATCACACGCCAATATATTAATAACACATTAAATGAAATGTAATCTTTCTCCATTTCACTTTGTGATCTTCATAATTGTACCGGGGCTTGATTATTTTTTTATCACCAGCTTATCTCCTGTGGCTTTACTTCATAGCTTCTTATTCATGAATTTTGATTACCACATTAGGGTAATATTTAGTACAAAGATCTTTGAAAGACATATGAAAATTGTTCTGTAATATACAATTAAGCCTATAATGGCAATAATATTGTATTTTATTAATAACAATAAAATGTGATTAAAGGTTATAACCATTTATTAATTGGATTTAACTTACTACAATAAAACAATAAAAACTCAAAGATATCAAAATAAATAGAGCACAGTAATTTTTTCTAGAAATTGTTTTCTAAAATGTAAGAAATTTAGTAAAAACAGAATGTATGTAACTGAAAACATTTCATGTGTTCATTTGTCAGCAATACAGCTTATTCTTCCTAGGCATAAAGTCTCCTCTCCAAAGGAGGTTTAAGGTATTAAACACAGAAATTAATTACCTTGTATAATATTGATTTGTAGATCATTATTCAGATGAAATCACAGTCAAGTGTAAAGAACTTTGCATCCAGCCATAAAAATAAGCCCAGTACTCATCACGGCTTCTGAGCACAATATCTTCCTGTGACATTACAACTCCCATTGTGAGGATTTGTGATATATGGCTGATGAGCTGTCCTACAGTCCTCTCTTCACAGTGTGTTGATTTTTGATTGGTATGGTAAGATTTTGAATTGTATTTCCACAATTTCTCTGTGGAAAATCACATGCCACTTCTTGAAGTTAAGTGAGTACCTAAGATTTAAATTTATGCAATGCAAATAGAGCAAGGAGAAAGAAAATGTTCTATGCAACATTTATAATGAGAGTTTAAGAGGCGTGTTCCATTTGTTGTGAAGCTCATTGCCTTCAGTCATGAAGATGATGCAAATAATGCCATAATTTTATATGAATATTTAAAATAACATATTTCTAGAAGAAGGTTGAATGTTGTTGACTCATATAGTTGTTTCTTCCTAAGTAAACCTAAAAATCAGCTACAGCATAAAGCAATGTAGGTGCTATGTATGTAATATTTATTTGGTCATTGGTAAATAAACATATTCTCCCTTGATAGCTTGTAATTTATATATTAAAACTATTTCAGAAAATACTAAGATTAAGTGGAGAGAGATGACCATTACTATGTAGCATTGGAATTAAATCATTTGTAATAATTTGGCATCATACATGATATGATATTTGAGTATGAAATGTTTCTTCAAGGGTCATGCGTATATACTTAATGATTGATGTAATTGGATTATAAGGGCTCTCTATGACAAATGAATCAATCTCTTAAAGAACTCTTAATTTCAAGACATTATTAGGTGATAAATGAGGATGTGGAGTCTAGGTGATAGAAGTTAGTTCCTGGACACATGTTGTTAAGGATAACATTCTATGTCTGCTCTTTACTGTTCACTGGCAGTCAGTTAGTCACGCGGTGAGCACCTTTTCCCACAATATGTTCTCCACCATAAAGCACTGTGCAAAACCACTGCAGCCACAAACTCTGCTTCAAAATAAATCTTGCCTTCTTTCGAATTGTTCATATCAGATGTTTTGTTGCACTGAAAGTAAAATAACACAATGCAGTATTTAAATACTCAGAAGTATTTCTATGACACAAAATATACAAACCCTATAAATAATGATGATTTTCTTACTTTCAAAGCCTTGGCCATCTTTTCCTGAATGTCTAAAGGGAACTTTATTTTTCCTTAATGTTTGATGATAATAAGACTTATTTGCGGTATATCAAAAAAGTAGGTCTAGCAACATTGTTTGAATCGATATTAGAAAAAATCAAAATAAGAAATTTATTAACTACAAAACCCTTACAGTGAAATGAAGGGTTAGCTACTTTTCCTTCCACAATTTATAAAGATAGAATTATGTATTACCCTGGGGCAACTGAGACAAGCACTATTTACAAAGCTTCTTCAAATTTACAAGCTTGACCACAGCTGATTCTTAAAACTTCTCAGTCTCATTCAGCCAACCCATTTGTCTTGCTCCTTGTATCGTTATAATAGAATACCATGACTAGGGAAGCCATAAAAAATCAGAAATATATTTCACATAAATCTGTTGGCTAAGAAAACAACAGCATATAACCTGCAGATTTCAGATTGATGAAGGCCCATTCATGGTTCATACAAGGTATCATTTTAATATATTCTTGGATGGTGGAAAATAGAGGTTCATCAGAGCCTCCTTTATCAGGGTTATCAGTCCATTCATCTGGGATCTACCTTTATTTCCCACTCCTTAGAGGGAAGCTTATTAAAACTTAGAAAAGCAAACAAAAATTGCAGGTCTCAGAAAATAAACAAAACTCTCATAAAACTTAGGGAGCTCCTGAAGCCATCTAGGTTTATATTGTCCTTCTTTAAGTTTATAAAACTGGGAAGAGGAATCAGAGCACTAGTATTAAGAGTTTTGTATATATAATCATTAGTTTCTATTCCAAATACATTCTTACAAAATAGAAAACAGAAGACTTCTATGTGGATGTGCAAGTAGTCACAGGCATTTTATGCTGATACCTTACTTGGCCATCAAATAAATAACTAAAAATTATTTTTCTGCAACAACTCACAATTTGAGCATCAATATTATTATTTTGTTTTGATATTGTTTAAACCAAAAGTTCAAAGTTCTCAGAATCAAACTGGTATTATGATTTGCTTGTTATCTTTTGCTTTTTTGGTTGTGATGGTATCTTTATCCTGTGTTTCCTTAGGTGTGTCTTTTTCTTTTCTCTTCTTTTGTATAAGAAGGGTTATTGCATGAAGGGAGAGGAATGCCTGGATAAGGGGTACAGACATCAAGTGAGGCATGAGGACAGAGAAAGGACAGAGAGGAAAAGATTGGCTGAGAATAGAGAAAAAATGCAGAAGCAGAGAATTGAAATTATCTTTTTTTAAAAACATTTATTTTTTTTTTCAATTTTGCCCTAATTTGAAAACTTCCAAGATGGCAGCAACTTCCAAGACAGCAACAGCCAGAGTGCACTGTATCTAAGTGGCAGATAACCAAATAGTTCGGTTATGGTGTGTAAACTAACAGCTGACCCCAAAATGCAGACATTGGTGTTTCCCCAATGACAGAAGGAGACACCCAGGGAGCTGGGGACCACAATCCAGGCCCCCACAGATGTCTCTTGTGTTCAGGAGTTGAGATCCTGTGGCACCAGTACCAGTGTGGTGCTGAATGGTTCTCAAGTGATTAGGTTTAAATTACAGTAAAAAAGATATAAACCCAATGTCTTCAGGATTTTATCTAATACAGCAGAAGAAATACGATGCAAAGGATTTACAAAAAGAAAGAGGAACAGGGCAAATAAATGCTGCTATGAAAAGAGTGCTCAGTGTATAGGCTATTGAGATAAAGGGCACTAGTTTAATCTCATTCTTGCTTATAACTTGGTTTTAGCACTACTCCTAAATGCAAGTAATGAGAAATGTGGCTCTCCATTTATCCAGGAAAGAAAATGATGAATTGCCTGAGAGTATGCTTTTTTTTTGTTCCGTAGACCATTAAATCAAAACTATCAATGTTGTCCTAAGTCTCAAATACTGTTTGAATATTCCCATTGTGATATACATACGCTGTAAAGAAAAGAAAATATACATATATATTCAAAGGTTTGTTTCCAATATTTCATTTCAAATTTGTTTCCCTAAGTTTAGAGTGAAATGTTATATCTTTGTCTCATTCCATGGTTCAAAAGAATGTAAGAACACTTGGAACTGATTTATATTAGTCTAAGGATCTCAGTGAATTTCTTCACAAATTCTTTGTAGTGAACCACAGAAGAAGATGATGCAGCCAGCCCTGATGAGACCTGATAAGCTAGAGTCAGATAGAAGGGGAGGAGGTCTTCCCCTATGAGGGAAATAGGGAAATGGCACAGGAAGAAAAATGGAAATGTGGGTGGTACTAGGAGAAGATGAGGGAGGGGGCTGCAGCGGAGATACAAAGTGAATAAATTGTAATAAATAAATATATAAATAAAATCATTTTAAAGAAGCAGCAAAAAAAAAAAGTAGAAGCAATACAGTATGTCGGTAAAGCAACATCATCTAGGTGTGGTGATAGAAACTTCAGTTCCTAGTAGCAGAACAGAAACATGGACTGTACAGTCAGTGTGTTAAGTGTCCTCACAGTGTAGCTGGCCATTTTATCAGTTAGTCCACCACTTACCTGTATATTCTTTCTATTTCACATTACTAGTCGAAGATCAGCATAAAAATAGCTACTTTGGGTCCTCCAGACATTGATAACTAAAAAAGAGATATCATAAGTTTATTGACTTTTCTGTCAGAACAAATTGGTAAAAATCAGTATCAATAATACGACCCTTGACATAGAGCATAATATATATATATATATATATGATTACTTATTTTTAAATTATTATTACTATTTATTATAATTCCCCACTTTGTATCCTGAATGGAGCCCCATCCCTCATCTCCTCCCTGTCCCACCCTCTTTCTCTCCCCCCCCATATGTCCCTTCCCTAGTCCATTGATAGGGGAGGTCCTCTTCCCCTACTATCTGACCTTACCTATAAATCTTATCAGGACTGCCTGGATCCTCTTTCTCTGTGGCTTAGTAAGGGAACCTCACCAGCTTCAGCCTGTGAATTCTAAACCCATCATATAACTATTCTTGCTTTCCTTAAAATTCATGCCCTCTGGCTTATCATTAATTGAGGTTATATTCTGCACAAACACAAAAGCACACACACAAAACATATCCCTAACATTTTACATATATATATATTTTTTTACATTTTACATATATACATATACATTTTACATATATATATATTTTACATTTTACATATATACATATTACATATATACATATACATTTTACATATACATATATATTATCATATATAGTATTGTTTGCCATGTTTAGTCTGCTGCTAAAAGTAAACAATATTTTAGGGTTAATAAATTTTGAGTGATACTCGGAAAGCACAGATCACACCATACTGATAGACAATGTTAATGCTTTGCTGGATGGTTCCTTTCACAGTGTCTACATATTTTCCAAGCCATACTTTGGGAGGCTATATGAAATTTGAGAATAATTGCTTGGTAATAAGTGAAGTTTGGAGAGAAATGTCAAATGCCATTTTGTCACTAGCTATTGATTTCCAAGCGTAGGAAAGCACTACGTTGGTTAATGCTACCACATTGACTGACAGAAAAATTAAATTTGAAATGTTTTATATTATTTGAGAAACTCATTACTTGTGCTGTATTTCATCTCTTAGCAATGAGAACTGGCCAGATGTCTCCTGCCTAGAATGGAGAGTATCTTAGTGTTCTGTTGCTGTAAAGAGAAACTGTGACCAAGGTATCTCTTATAAAGTTTGTGGGTATTTAATTGTGGCCTTCCTAACAGTTTCAGAGGTTCATTTTCATCATGATGGGGAGCATGACAGCAAGAAAGTAGGCACTGTGCTTGAAAAGGAGCTGAGAGCTTTATTCTCTTGCTATCAGGCGATAGGCAGAGAGAGAGGGAGAGGGAGAGAGAGACTGGTCCTGACTTGAGTTTTTGAAACTTCAAAGCCAATCCAACAAGGCCGCACATCCTAGCACCTGCCTGACAGCTCATGAGCTGGGGACTAAGCATGCACACATATGATCCTATGTGATTCATTCTCATTCAAACTACCACAGAGGATCTAGCCTCCACACTGAACAGCACACAGGACAGATATAGAACTCATCATTTGTAGTGTTTATTGGCTCAAAAGTTATTGTAATACACTTAAGGAAGTCTACTTAATTTGTTTATTCATTTAGTGAACTAGTTAGTTATTTGTTTCTGGCTTATAGTTTTTGTTTGTTTGTTTGTTTTATTCTGTTTAAGACAGTCTTATGGAGCCCAAGCTGGCCTTGAACTAACAATGAAGCAAAAGAGAACTTTGAAAGCGATATTCTTCTTACCACTTCACAAGTGATAAGATCAAAAAGGCCTGTATTATCACACTTGGTTCTCCTAAAGAACTCTTTTTAAAAATTCCTGAAGATAAAAGAAGCAAGAAGATAATCCAAACACCCAATGATGGTTCTCTAAAATACATGTCTAGGATCTCTACTCAAACTCTGTCAATAGTATATTGTATTGAACAAAGGAGGGAGTATATGTGTTGTACGTGTAGGCACCAAAACATGACTTCTTTGAGCTTTTTAAACTCTTGAGCTCTTCCTGAGAATGTATATTTTGGAGCTTTGTAATAAAAGAAGAGGCATAGTGTTTATTTTTTTTTGTAAAGAAATTTAAATTATATTATAGTAGAAAATTCTCAGAGGTGTCCACCTGTCCAACATAACTCTCTAAATATTTGTTATTTCTAAATGTGTTGTATTCCATAGATACTCTGTCTTTCCTCTATGGCTGTGGTGCTCAGCCTTCCTAATGTTACAATTCTTTAATACAGTTCTTCATGTTGTGGTGACACCAAACCATAAAATTATTTTTATCTATACTCCATAACTGTAATTTTGCTACTGTTATGAAGTGACATGTAAATATTTGTAAACGTTTTTTAATTCAGTAACATTGCTACTCTGGCTGGAATACAGACATGCTTACACCTTTAATCCCTCTGGCTAGAGTACTGACACACTCTTAGTACACACATTTAACCCCAAACATTGAAGGTAAAGTTAGTTTGTAAAGGAAAACACCCATATTTGTAAGTGATTGTAACTGAGACAAAGTGATCAATCAGGAAAACATTTGAGGGAATAGGATACGCCCAACTCTCACAAGAAGAGAGTGGAAAGATGACATAAGAGAGAGCCGCACAGAAAGTGAGGATCAGGTAGTTTTACCAGGAGAGTTTTACAGAGACACCTTGAAGAATGAATAAGCTACACAACAGTGAAGACAGAACAAGCTAGAGAATGAGATTCAGCCAGAAGATTAGAAAATATTTGCAAAGTTAGTATGATGCCAACAGAGTAATTCAGTCAGAAACTGAAAGAAGCCAGTATGACTCAGTCAGGTTGGAGAGGAGTTTGGGCCAGAACCAGCCAGCCAGAGTTCAAAAAGAGCTAGATAGGGTGAGCTTATTCAGCAGTAAGTTTCAGAGAATTAAAACAATCTAGGCCAAGGTAAGATTGTACAGAGGCGAGAAGCTTCAAGAACTAAGCTTATGCTAGCAGAAAAGATGACAGATGCAACAGGAATATCAAAGTTTCTTTTAAAAACTTTTATAGATCTAGATGTTTGTCAAAGTGGCTAAAATCTGTAGGTTGAGAATCACTGCTCTATGGCATGATTTATGAAAATTCTTTAGATATTTTGTTAGAAACTAAGGTTTTGAACACAGAATCAATGCTATAAAGGCAGAAATCAAAGAGGCTACAAGAAACTCCAAATATTCTTTATAGTATAACCTCAAAATGATAGGTTTTATAAGAATAAAATTAGGTAGTCTCTTGGCACAGCTGAAATAGATGGAGGGAAGAAACTATGTGAAAGATGGAGTCTGGAAGATAACAGGGTGGGATCAGATGTGGGTGAGGGTGTCTGTGGGTGGGAGAAAACAGATATAGGTGGGGGGATCTCTGGGATAGGGGAGGCTCCAGAAAGTCTAGAGGGTGACTCAAGCTAAGATCCTAGCATCTGGGGATATGGAGACTGAACTTGCCACTTCTTGAATCCAGGTAGGACTTCCAATGAAGGGATGGGAACATCAACCCATCTACAAGAAGTATAGGAAAAAAGATGGAGCAGAGATTGAAGGAATGGCCAACCAATGACTGGCTCAACTGGAGGTCCACCCATGAGAGCGAGCCAACCCCTGACAATATTCATAATAATTTGCTATGCTTGCAGACAGAAGCCTAGCATAATTGTCTTCAGAGAAGTAAATCCCCATTCATTATTAATTTGTAGTATATTTATAAATACCCCTCAATAGTTTCCATTTGCCTTTATATTCTACATCTTTAAAAGTACACGCATTCAAAGAAGAACTGAAATAAATTTAACTTGATCAAAAGAAATATATAGTAATATCATGTCAAAACAAAAATCAATAACAACAAAAATGAAACTAACATATACTGAATATCTAAATTGTTTATCAATTTATTATTCTTCAGGCATCTAGAATGTTTATAAAAATAACCACAGAACCTAGGTTACCAAATAGTTTAGATAAAAAATACAAAAATGATTAAAATATTGCATGTAGAAAATGTCACATAGGAAAAATAATTGAAAACATGTGTTACACCTAATTAATACATTTTAAAAGAAAATGTAAATTAATTATTAATTAATTGATTGGTTAATTACATAAACACAGGATCTAATCTATCCCAAGGAGGCCTTTGATTCCCTAGTAAGTTACCATGAGCATTTGCTCCTTTAATCTGTAGGGAAGCTGTATATCACCATGCCTGCTGAAGCAGTGCTGACAGTCTAGCCTAGTGCTTTATGCCTACTGCAACAATATCCTCCAACTGAGCTACATCCTCAGTCCTCAAATTTTATTCTGTAACATATTAGAATTCATGCTGTTTTTTTATACATTTTATTTTGTATATTGATAACAAGTATTTACTTTGTATCCCAGCTGTAGCCCACTCCTTCACTCCGTCCCAATCCCACCATCCCTCCCTCATCTCCTCCCTGACCTTTTCCAAGTCCACTGAAAGAGGAGGTCCTCCTCCCCTTCCATTTGACACTAGCTTATCAGGTCTCTTCAGAACTGGCTGCAATGTCCTCTTCTGTGGCCTAGCAGGGCTGCTCCTCCCTTGGGCGGAGGGGTTGAAGGGCCAGCCATTGAGTTCATGTCAGAAATAGTCCCTGTTCCCCTTACTCGCTTGGATACTGAGCTACTATGGGCTATATCCGAGGAGGGGTTCTAGGTCACATCCATACATGGTCCTTGGTTGGAGAAACAGTCTCATAAAAGACCCCTGTGCCCTGTTATATTCGGTCCTTGTGGAGCTCCTGACCTCTCCAGGTCTTACTAACTCCCCCTTCTTTCATATGATTCCCTGCACTCTGCCAAAGGTTTGGTTATGTTTCTTAATATCTGTTTTGATACACTGTTAGGTAGAGTCTTTCCCAGGCCCTCTGTGGAAGGCTCCTGTCCTGTTAATTGTTTTCTCCTACATCCAATATCCATCACACCTGTCTTCTAAGTAAGGATTGATTATCTTACCCCAGGTCCTCTTTCTTGTTTATCTTCTTTAGGTGTATAGATTTCAGTATGTTTATCCTATTTTATAGGTCTATATAAGTGAATGTATACCATGTGTGTCTTTCTGCTTTTCGGATACCTCACTCAGGATGATCGTTTCCAGGTCCCACCATTTGCTTGCAAATTTCATGATTTCCTCATTTTTAATTGCTGAGTAGTATTCCATTTGTAAGAGTACCACAATTTCTGTATCCATTCCTCCATTGATGGATATCTTGGTTGTTTCCAGGTTCTGGCTGTTATGAATAAAGCTGCTATGAACATGGTTGAGCAAATGTCCTTGTAGTATACTTGTGCATCTTTTGGATATATGCCTAGGAATGGTATAGCTGGATCTTGAGGAATCACTATTCCTAATTGTCTGAGAAAGCGCCAGTTTTCTACAAGTTTGTAAAAGTTTGCATTCCCACCAGCAATGGAGGAGGATTCCCCTTTCTCCACAACCTCTCCAGCATGTGTTGTCACTTGAATTTTTTAATGTAATTTATTTATTTTTATATTAATCACAGGCTAGGTACTTTGTATCCCAGGAGTAGCCCCCTCCTTCATTCCCTCCCACTCTCTCCATCCCTCCCTCATCTCCTCCCTGCCCCCTCCAAGTCCACCAATGGGGGAGGACCTCATCCCCTTCCATCTGTCCCCAGTTCATCTTGTCTCTTCAGAGCTGGCTGCAATGTCCTCCCCTGGGATCTAGCCAGGCTGTTACTCCCTGGTGTGTATGGGGGAGGATGAAAGAGTCAGCCATCAAGTTCATGACTGAAACAGTCCCTGTTCCCCTTACTAGGGTCTTCATTTGGACACCGAGCTACCATGGGCCAAATCTGAGCGGGGGTTCTAGGCCATATCCATACATGGTCCTTGGTTGGAGAATCTGTCTCATATAAGACCCCTGTGCCCTGCTCAGTTTGGTCTTTGTGGAGCTCTTGTTCTCCCCAAGTCTTACTAACATCCCCTATTTTCATTATTATTCCCAACCCTCTGCCGAAGGCTTGGTTGTGAGTCTTAATATCTGCTTTGATACATTGCTATATTGATTCTTTCAGAGGCCCTCT